>MU616590.1:0-92589 GCA_025201705.1 Dissophora ornata
CCTTGGCTTGGGTTCAGCTGCCGTCATCAGGGTCAGTCAGACCTTGTCCGAAAGGCACGCACAAACATACACACACAAACACATACACATACACACACACACACACACACACACACACACACACACATACACACACACACACACACACATACACACACACACATCACACACATACACACACACACGCACACACACACACACACACACGGAGCGACAATGAAATAAGAATCAATAAATGCTCAATCAACGCATGCAAGTGCTCCGCATGGAGCAGGGGATGGAGAGAGGCGAAGGTGCCCGATAGAAGGAAGGGTGCAGGTGGGTACAAGAAAAGAAAAGGAAGTGTCCCTTCCTATCGCCTTGCATCAAGCACCATCTCCCAAACAAATATAATATACGAGTCAGCCAATACAGGTGTGAAGGTGAGAGCCTTCTTTCCTCGTTCATTTGCTCTCTTTGTTTTGTTACATTCCCAACCCTTGTCACTCCTCTGCTCGATATAGCGAAACTTTAATGGAAACGTGCGGTGGCATACAGCCTTCGGTAAAAGCAAACAGAAGCAGAAGATTGAGCCTTGTCAATGGGCGATCATTCCTGTGTTCCTCTTCTTATTCCACCTCCAGCTCACCCGCATTGCCACAATATCCGTTGCTGTTTTCAGCGCTTGTTCTGAGGCCCAAACCCCGCGACCGTTGTCATAATTTCTTATCATCGACAATGCATCGAAGATCGATCCTCTTGTTCTCATTACACCTCTTCCTTCTCCTCGGCATAAAATAATTGAGTCTAATGACACAACAAACACGCACAGCGCACGCTCTCAGACACACATTTTAATCGACGGTCTTTCACGCTTACCTCAGAAGCCATTCAATCCGTGATCCTCGATCATATTTTTTGTTATTGTTAGCCGATGAATGAAAAAAGGTAGGGGCGTCGGGCCAAGTACACCGAGGCCTTGGTTTATTGTGAATATGCTACATGAGGTATTCACCCTAGTCTTCAGGGTCGGCCCAAACAGCCGACAGTTTCGGTACAACTAAATGGAGTCACAGTGCAAGCTATCCTTTTAGTTCAGCCATTGATATCCAGCTCCTTGTGATATTATAGTTCGTCCGTAGCATGACTGGACGCAAGGATTGAGTGTGTAAAAGAGAGACTAGGGATGAAATAATGTCTCACTGCAGAAGGCCGACACAGACGCCGACCCTGACTGCATGCGGAGACCACAGCTGGTAAATATTTTTAAAACTCGTCGACACATGCTGCTCGCTTTCTTTTTCCCATGGGTTGGTTTATAACCCTGGCCAAAAATGACAAAAAGAAACGTGTACCCTTCCACGATAATGCATATCCACTCGCGTCCACTTCCGCAACTCGGCCTTCTTGGTCTTTCTAAGAATCATGTCGCACACTACATATACGGCCTTGTCATGCTAGAAATCACGTCCGCGTCTTAGCTCAGGGCTATGACAATCTAATCACGGATGTGTAGGAATGCAAATGATGTGTGTAGCATAATCATGTACATATACAATACATCATGGAGAAGGTGCATTGGGGTACCGTCAGCAACACTATAAACAAATAAATTCTCAATGGGTGGCCCAAGTCCTCTTCTTTTGCAAAGGTTGACTGTTTGATTGAATTAGGATTACCAAACTCTTTCTGTTTCTTTTTTTATGGCCATACCTGTCATTTGGCTCACCGTGTGAACATGCTAATCATTGTTCATGAATCCCCGAAATGGGACACAGCTGAGGGTACTGTTGAGGACGATGTAGGTGCAGTATCGACATTAATGCATGCAGTCGGGTTACGGGTAAGGAGAGTACTGTATATGAATACGGAATACAATGGTGCGGATTTCGCTGGAGTTGAAACTGCCAGGGTGCATAGATCAGGGTAGAAAGAAACAATTAAGCGAACACAAAGGGAAAATGGGGAATATCGTCTGTTGCTCATATATCGTCTCCTATGTAAATATTTCTTTAAATTGCTATTCATGAATACAAAGCGCAATGTATGCTCATGCACAATAAAGTCCTTCCTTGGCACTGTACACCCAGCATCGTTACTTGTCGGAAACGCATAGATGCGAGAACACAAACTAAGCTGGCGAAAAGAATATGAAAAATGTAGAAGAATAGATTGGATCAAAGCGTCGGAGGCAGAAATGTTACAGTGAATAATTTTATGATGCGCTGTGGGCATTCCTGCGACGACAAAGTCCTGTAGAGGGCAAAGCGCCTTTCCCAAGGCACCCGGCTCCCCAGGCATTGAATTGAACTATCATATCCTGCTTTCCCACACACAAACACACGCATGCACGCTCACGCAGATGCACCCTGTGTATTAGTTTCTACACAAGATTCTGAACATGGCGGTAAAGGAAAAAGCACAAACCACACTCAAAGGGTACCAGGCGTAGACGGAGTTACGATTTACTTCATGGGAATTTTTTTAGAACGTGTTGACAGGTAGCCCAATAGGAGCCAATAGGTTCACTAATGTATGCCAGAAGTACCGAACGAGCTATATCTGGTTCCAGGCGCAAGGGGGAGGGTTTCAACGTCTTTTAAAACTCAACAGAGGTACATGGAGCCTCGGCGACTTAGAATCTATGCTCTACTGCAAAATTTCGTTTCGTAGTCTTATGCAACGCGCATGTATAACACACATCCACCCACCCAGCCTGCAGATTAACTAGTATATTGGACGTAGAACAGCGTAGAAAAATTTGCTCGTGATTCTGAGCAGGAAAGAGGAACAGCAAAAATCTGCCAGTCGATGAACCAGTCAAGTTTTCCTATTCTGCCATTTCCGTCCGCTTTCTTCAAGCGTCATAATCTCATGCCTGTTATTGGTGTTGATAAATGGACAGAGATGCTCAACCAGTTGAGATAAAGGAGCTGAAGCAGCACGCATGACGAAAATTAATCGATGCAATCTAGGATTTTTTTGAAAGGAAGGTCTTCGAAAGATGAAGAAACGATAACTCTCAGGGCTCTGATGTCTTGCTTGGCAGAGGGCCGTTTTTTACGTGTTGGAAGACGCGAATGGATTGAGTGCCCGAATTATCATCCATTGCTTGGGAAAAGAATATTGCTACGCCTTACTTTCCGACTCAGATGTCGATTAACAAATGAGAGCCGCGAGACACTTGGAATGATCACTTGTTTGGGCCCTCATGCCTTTCTTGTGGGAGGTAAGACGCAGGCGTAAGGGGACGTGAGCGGCAGGGTGCGGCCAGGGATGCTGTGTGCAAACAATACATGCGGAAGACGGTCGCCTTTGCCCAATATTATTCGTTCTTCCTGCAGTCTTCCCAACATCTTTATATTCCATAGGCTCTCTTTGGCCACTCGCAGTGGTTCCATTGAGCGATGTTTGTTTTCCTTTCCGCCAGTAAAGTCTTTCCACAACATCGTTGTATTTTTGCTGTTCATCTTGAAAATGTACACACTGCGCCGTTCGGCTGCTCGGCCATCTTTCATTTAATTTTGTTGTTATTTCGAGTGCGTGAGGAAAACAGCGCCTCTTTTGAGATCATAGTGCGAAGTTGTTCTGTTTTAGCAAGTAATGCATTTTGTCGCTCGTCTGTAGGTTTATCCAGAACAATGCGAGGCTTCCTGGCTGAAGTTCATTTTTAGCGTACTTTTGTAAAGCATCGCAAATGAAACGAAGAGTCCTTGACCTGCGGCAAGGCAAGGGGTTAACGCATGCAGACAACAAAGCGGTCAGCCAGGTTCTGTAAATATGGTTCATGGGCGATGAACAAAACGTTTAATCTGATATTCTTTAGGTTTTCATGTGCTTGTGATTGTGGGTGAATCGTTCCGAAGAGGGACGAGAGCGGGAAAAAGAAGCTTGAACAAGAGAGGAACCCTCTTGACGGAATTGAACACAAGCTCGCTTCTATGCCGCTTATACATGTAGTAGAGCTGGCGCATTTTTTTGTCCTTCCTTGTTATGTTAGCCCGGTGGTGCTCCTTTTTGTTTTGTTTTGTTTGCCGTGCTCTTCTACATCAACGGTCACCGCACATGGGGGTCGTTTTCGAGAGACACAGAAAAGCAGACATAATGGACACACGTTGGTTGATTAGACTACACTTGCAAGAGCGAAAGCGGTCAATGATGACAAAAACAAGCAACAACCCAATAGCAGCGCGCCTGGGCGCAGCCCTTTCCGTCTAATGTCCTGTTCTACAGTACAAGAGAATTGCGGGTGGCTACTTCAAACCGCTCCGCTTGATCAACGCACCCCTCAATTTCATAGAAGAGCATAGGCATTACATTGGACCCAGAACACCCACCGCGATTATTCTTACAAATCTAATTAAAAAAGCTGTTTGGTCGGCTGTTGTTGTGGCTCGGCACGGGATACTCTCTTAGAAAGAGTCAACGCAAGTGAACTATAAGCAAACAGACTTTCGGACCGCATCGTCCTGGTGCCTATGACGAGAGAGTTTTTCTTCGTGGCGTGTGTGTAACAACTGTTACAACAATGTGCTTCGATTCTACCCACGGTTTTTAGGTTTTTGTGTCTAATAATGCCACGGGCACGGCACGGAGAGTGGAGAGGGACAATCGCAGTCCTCCCTCTTGCGCATGGACGCACTGGCTGGTGGTCACGGCTGGAGACCCATGTGGCACTTCCAGACCGCAATTCACAGCACCACATGGGTCTCCGGGTAGGGCAGCATACCCGTCTAATTGGAGCATCAACGCGATCCAGCGGTTATTAGTCTCCAGCCACCGGGGAGAGCGATTCCAATCGACAAGCCACCCCCGCGTGGAGGAAGCTCCGTCCGTTGCGTGAGAGGCACAGAGAGCACATGCAAATTTACAGTGTAGAAAAGGTTACTCACTCTTCTCATTCCTCCATCTCTGTTTTTTTGCTTCTTTCCCCTTCTAATTGTTCACACGCACCATACACGATCGCACTTCCACAGTAGACACCGCACATAAGCCATGGTCCAGGATATTTCATACGTTCAGTTCGATTCGGTCGAGGATGCCATCAAGGATATCGGTATGTTTGTTTTGGTTCTCGCAGCGCAGTGCTCGGTTAAACGCAAGACTTGATCAGCAGTCTGGATAGAACGCAGCAAGGGGTCCCAGGAAGAAACCATCAAGAGAGCTGCATTGGGGCCGAAATGTCATTCCCTCTAGTTGGATCACCAAGCCTGAGGGAATGGAGTTGCAATGAGGCACTGCGCAGATTGCTGATCAGGGCACGAACCATTCAACCCTTTCAACCCTACCTCTTTATTAACACCCGACTTCCTCGGTTTGATCTTCTCGCCTCCTCTTCTACCATCCAATTAGCTGATGGGAAATTTATTATTGCGGTCGATAACGAGGATCGTGAGAACGAAGGCGACCTGATCATTGCCGCTGAGAAGGTGACCACCGAGCAGATGGCCTTCCTCATCAGACACTCCAGGTAAAGGAACTGCCCATCTTTATTCTCCTTTTTTCAAATGCATTCAGGAGTAAAGGCGGGACCTTTTTCAAAGGCGATCTTGTCACGGCAGGCGGAGAATGACTCCTGTTCTTGGATCGCTTATGACTCGGCCGGAGACGGAGAAGGCGGGACGATTTAGAGTTTTCAAGTATGAGGAGAAGTAAAGAGTCCTGAAGGCGACATGGCAACGCATCAGGAGGGAGCAATTGTACTTTTTCAATGCGCCAGCCGCACTTGGGGGTGGAGGTATCGGTCGGTGTGAATGGGAATCTTTGTCAACTGCACGTCATGCAGCCACATGTAGGGTATGTCTTGAATTTCCATCTCTGACTAGATTTGCCTATTGGATGTTTCATCAACTAGTGGATATGTCTGTGTGCCAACAGCCCCCTCAAGGCTAAAGGAACTGGAGCTGCCATTGATGGTCCCCAACAACCAAGAGCTGATGAAGACAGCCTACACTGTTTCTGTTGACTATGGACACGGTACCACGACTGGAATCTCTGCCCACGATCGCGCATTGACCTGTCGCTCTCTTGCTGACCCTACCAAGACTGCCAAGGACTTTAACCGACCGGGCCATATCTTGCCTTTGCGCTATGCTGAGGGCGGCACGATTCGTCGGTTCGGACACACGGAGGCCTCGGTTGATCTGTGCAAGCTCGCGAAATTGCAGCCTGTGGCTGTGATCTGTGAACTGGTGAATGACAGAGACGGATCGATGGCTCGTCGGGACGATTGCTACAAGTTCGCAAAAGAGCATGGCATAAAATTGATCACGATTGCAGATATCATCAAGTATAGACAGGAGCATAGATTCCTCGAAGACTTTTAGAGCGTGATGCAGGGGTTAGAAATGGGAAGAAAGGGTCGAGAGAGAGACAGAGAGGAGCTGTCTGATATGTTGTTTGTTCTTCATCAATTGTCATATTATTGTAGCTGTTAAATATACATCCATTTTAAGCTACATCAACATCCTCGTATCGTGAAGATGCTACTCAAGAAGCGCATATTTTGCAAAGGGCTCGATTCTCATTGTAGGCCGTTTCTCGCATAATACCGCCTTTATTATTTCCAAGGCCCTTTGGCCAGGTTTTGAAAACGCATGATTGTGCCTAGTTCTCCATCATCCTCACATGCCATTTTAAATCTTTCTAGTCGCCTCAGCTTGGAGAGTGAACCAAGATCGCCCCCCTTCCAAGAGGAAAACTTTAAGGCTATCCACCATCTCTAACTCTTCCAACAGTCCGAGCTCTGCAATGTTCGAAAATATGCAGTCCAGGAATCGCTGTGCCAAAGAATGTCTCCAGTTTCGAGCTCTGACACTTGAGATATCGCCCGCAAAATTGGAGTTCAGGATCAGGCGTCTCAACCCAAAGCTAAAGGTCCGCCATTTTCCAGACACCGGATCCAGTTCTGTGCAAGCAGTGCTCTCACTGGCCAGGGCGATAGCCACTATCAGTGATTGCAATTTTGGGAGGCGTTCCATTAGGCCCGTCAACTGCTGCAGTCCCACTGAGCAACTCTGAAGTTCCAAAACTATTAGTGATTGCCAAAGTGATATGTACATCAACATGAAGCAATGTCAAAGATCGACAGAGCCTCCATGTGGGGGTGAGCGTGAAAAAGTGCGTGGAAGGGGAAGGGGAAGAGGGAGGGAGCAGTACACATGGCATGGGGGCATTTTTGAAGAGTAAGAGCAACATCAATTGAAATGGCAAATACTTATCGTGCAATGCTCATGAAAATATATACACAAAAAGGACCTGGACTCGATTATACACATTCTGCGATAAAGAATATGAGGCAGTCAGAAACACCTCGAACCCCGCTACAGCTCCTGGGGTCAACGTCGCTTTCCATGCAGTTGACACAATCGTGAAGGGTGGTGCATTCATGTTTTCAACTCCCGTTCCTCAGATATCCATGATCTACCTCATTTCAATCGATCAAGTCACTCTCAATATGATGCTCAGATAGCCCTTTGTTGTTTTGTATATGGTTTAATTATGCTGATGGCGATGAAAATATATAACGATGATGTACTACGAGGAAAAATAAATGGTGGAAATGAATTGTCTAGTACAGCTTCTCCCTCAACGAGGCAAGCACGAGCTCCAACTCTTGAATGCGAGCCTGCTGCATATGATCCTTGTCCGCCAATAATGACCGTTCCAACTCGACCTCATTCAACTTGCTCTCAAACATAGAGTTCTCTACCTCCAACTCTGCAACGCGCTGCTCTAGACTCTCCATTCTGACTAGCTTCTTGTGGCGCGAGCGGCGGGCAGCATCTGTGTTCTTGGCACGCTTCAGTGAAACCTCGTCCAATTCGGACGGGTCCCTGCCATCCAGCACCGATGGTGGGTCCTCGACCTCCCGGTTGCGCTTCACAAGCGACGCAGATCTATACGTGCTCTTGTACATTGTCGCCTGAACTGTCGACGAGGTACCAGCAACTGGCAAACGAGTCTGTGTACTGCTCAAGATGGACAATCTTGGAGTCGGAGGCAACGACGGGGTTGCGGACTGGGCGCGTTCCTGTGACAGCAAGGGCAGGGTTGGAGTGATGGGTGAAGAGGGCGATGACATTGGCATCATGGGTGTGCACGGGGGCGAGATATCCATGGCGTTATCGTGGGCAACGTTGATGCTAGCCCCGTGGTTGGGCATCATGTTTGCAAACGCAGCAGCAGCGGCAGATGCGAATGACATTCCAGCCAGTTGAGGCATCAATGGATTCAATTGTGTTGCAGGCTGTCGGAGAGCCAGGGCAGGCAAGGCCATGGGAAGCGATGCCAGCAAGGATTGGGCCAGGATGGCCTGTTCCAACGACTTGCTCCAAGGAATGTTCAATGCTGCAGCGGCTTGCTGAACAGCCTCAGAGGTCAATGGCACAAGGGGGTTCGTGGCCGCGGTGGAGGTACTGTTGTTGTTATTGGTGTCATTGGCGGAAGCAATGGTGTTGCTGTCGTTGCTACCAAAGATGTCGCTCGAAGACGGCATCTCTGGGAAGAAGGCCATAGCGGGTTCGAATCCAGGGGACTGAACGAGGTCCGAGTCCGAAGCAATTGAATCGAAGCCGAAGGCGGGCGAATCGCTCTTGCTGGAGAGAATGGGGCTGTGCGTGTTCGATTCTGAATCGGACGAAGAGTCTTCTTGGCTAGTGAAGCCGGCTTGTTGCAGATCGCTGGAAAGCCAGTCGTCAAACAAAGAGGCAGAAAGTTCGGTCGAGCCAAAGACAGGGTCCAAACTGCCAAAGTCGAGCAAACTTTGTCGAGGGAGACCCGCGTTCTTCTTGTCTGCACAGATGGGGTATGGTAATAATAGAGGAGAGGAGAGGAAAAGCAACCAAGCGTTTAGCCGTTAGCATTACATTCTGAGTTTGGATATTTGTTTTTTTTTCAGGAACAGTGCGACGTGCGGCGAAGTAATAAACGCGTTGGGGGTGACAGGAATGCGTCATGTCAGCTGATTGACGCACTCGAGTCATTCTTGAAGTGAATCATTTCCAATGAGTAAATTTTGTTGTTTAAAAAAAAGGTTTTCTGGGCTTTTTTTTTTTCTTCTTCTTTACCTTGACTGGACAGAGCAAAGTCGAGCGAATCTGCAGACCTAAGCAGACGCTCGGTCGCACCAAACGCAGGGGCTGAGTAGTCCATGTTCATAATTGATCGATTGGTTGTTTGGCTTCTTTTTGTGAGAGTGTGGGGAAGGCAATTGAAAGGTGGAGTAATATTCGAATGTGTGTCTAAAGGCGAATTTAGGATGGTTGTTTCGTGGGTCGGTGTCTATCGAAGGATGTCTTTGGTTGGGTGAATCTGTTGTAGTTGTTGGTTGCAGCACGAGAGGTTGGGGGGCAAAAGGGAGCCATTTTGATAATTGAGATTGATATTTGATAATTGAGATTGATGAGAGACGCTGAGATAGTTGAGTAGGTTTCCACTGATGAGAGTTGAATATTCCACTGATGGTGAGAGTTGGATACAAGATAAAACGTTTAAACGATAATGGACGACATCTTGACGGCAGGTGAAGGTGGAAACGGGTTATTGGAATTAAGAATAAAAATAAAAAAGGGTAGAAAAGAAGCAGGCTGAAAGGCTGGAGAGCTGCTTGCTGTTAAAGGCACGGTGGTCACGAAGCGTGTAGCGAATGTTGCTTGAAGAGCGAAAACGGGCGTCTGGTGGAGGATACGAAGAATGAGTGGAGAGTGGAGAGCAAGAAGGAAAAGAAGCGAAACCAGGAAATCAAGGCGGCAATTTATACTCCCCAGCGATTTGATCTATTTTACAGTTCGCAGTTCGCGGTCCAATTATTTCCTATTGGTTCAGCTGCTCATTTGGCCGATATCGCCATCGCATCTTCGTCGGGCGCAGAGGACCACGGGGGGTCTCGTCTCGCCTCGTCTCGTCCATCTCGTCTGTCTCGAGGCTCAGCGGGCGAGCGGGACTTCTCTCCTCAAGCAATACCATGGCCATCGTACATGTATACAATGGTGGAGCTACATTCAGAGTTGTACATTACATCCGCGTGGTGCTGCATCGCTTCCCACCCTTCTTCCACGCAGGTCCTACAGTGTGGTAACAATGCCATTTTCGTAACCCCACTTCCGCAGTTTAAGTGTCTGTCTGTTAGCCTGTTTGCTTTTCTTTTTTCGGACAAATAATTGCCGCTGCACATGCCATTCCACGCCACGGCACACCATCTTATTGAGGTAACAAACAAAGCACACTCGACCATCAGCTGTCTAGCCCTCTCCACGCACCCCGTGCACAAAGAGGCCAGGCCTCCTGGGGTTCAAAACAAAACATAAAAACAGGCCACATCGACATGTAGAAGTCAATCAGAGACCAGTCAGTTTCGCGGCTGGATATGTTCCGCAGGGGGCCTTCACAACTCTATTTGCCGATCTGTGATTGCAAAACAAGCGGCGTCTGGTGTCTGTTGGGATTGGCCGAACCAAAAATCTTCCAGCGCATGATGTCGAGGAGCACTCCCGGACCTCTAGGAACGAGGACAGCTGTGGTGTGGATAAGAGAGATCTGACGGAGTGTCCTTTCAGCCTGGCGCAAGGAAAAATGTTGGCGTCCTCGTTCTTCACGATCTCCGACTTCTTTCTTTCAAGAAACGGGGAAGGCACAAAAAAAGAGGCCAAACAGCTAAAGTGTATTGGTGAAGTTTACTTCCTATACAAGCGCGCAACCACATCGAACCATTATTCTCCGTCAGCCTGCATGCTCTCACTCTCTTGCTCACCCTCGCTCCAGCTGTATAAAAACCTTAACGCTTTCATGGTCTACACGTTACTTGCCCAAGAAAAGAAACGAAAACAAAACAAAAAGCCTTTCTGTATCCGCTGGTCTTTCTTCAGCAAGCACATGAAAATAAGGATCGGCGTGATCGCTCCCCCTTAAACGGGCCGACAAAGTGAAGCAACGCAGAGGAGTCGCCTCCCTGTTGGACCCTTTGTAGCTGTTGATCAAGCAGGAATTCACTGCCAAGGAAGGTTTAACAAAGTGCACTTTTTTTTTATCACGCCGCCTCTCGTTTAATTCAAACTGAGTATGAGTAGTCCTTTTGCAAATCCCAACGCAATTATTCAGTGAGGAATGCGATTCTACGTGATCCGTTTACGGCATATTTGGTCTAGCAATCTATTGTTCGTTGGTCTAGTCCACCCACCCGCCACGCCGTCATTACTGCTGCTGCTGCTGCTGCTGCTGTTCCAGCAACAACGCTAAACGTGATGCCTCTGCAGCCATCTCCTGCTCCGTTCTAGGCATCCTCTCCTCATTATCCACGCCTTTCTTTGACGCTGCTACTGCATCCGGCTTTGTAAAATACTCTTTGCCATTGCGAGCAATATCGTTATATATATCATCATTATTGGCAAAATCGCCCAGGCGCCGAGGAATGATATGAACATGAACATGGGGCACCGATTGACCGGCTAATATTCATACAGAAGGTAGTATCGTACACGGTACTGATGAGAACGTGCATCATGAGAGATATACGGGAATCGAATTGATTGAATCCGATAGGAGCTATTGGTTGAGTCTTACCATCTGCTCCATCCTACTCAATAAAAAAGCATGTTGCGCACGAATAAACAAGTTAGATACTATCGCGCACTTGGCAGCAACAAACGAGAGTAGCGCTGGCGGTCCAACTACCACGATCTAGCATCTGCAACTGTTTACCTGGCACGCGATGGTCAAGGACGAGCCACCGTACTCCTTCTCAATAATCTTTCCGATCCGTTGCGCCGACTGAAACATATCGCTGACCTTGATATCATAGATACGGATGTGCAATTAGCAGGTTGCGTTTACCAGTTACGCTCCTATGCTGATACC
Source organism: Dissophora ornata (assembly GCA_025201705.1). Taxonomy (NCBI): domain Eukaryota; kingdom Fungi; phylum Mortierellomycota; class Mortierellomycetes; order Mortierellales; family Mortierellaceae; genus Dissophora; species Dissophora ornata. The sequence goes on from MU616590.1 coordinate 11,833, forward strand.
GGTTCTATAGGATGTCCCTGCAATAAAGAACTAACCTCTTCCGGGTTCAGGTCAAGGAATCGCCGCACAGGGCGAAGGCTGACCACCAGGACATCTACCAGGAACACAGGGTAGTTAACATCGGGTCGTATGCCATTTATTACACGCTTCCACCCGGCATAGCTGCTCCGAACACTTACGGCCACTGGGTAAAAGACACGATCACATTCATGACGTTGCATCGAAAGAGCACAGCGGGACTTTTTCATTTTAGTGGCTTCTACTTAGTGACAATATTTTTCCTCAAACAAAAAATAAATAGAAAAATGGCTTACGGGAGAATTGGCTTTAGGTTGACGAGGCCTATACTGTACTTCGTCTTCAGGAACACCTGCCCTGCCGCGATGGTGTGCGGACCAAACTTGTAGACGTTAGTCATGGGGTATGTAATGAGGAACAAATGAAGTGAATTGATGCACCTGTGCATGCCTTGTCACCGAATTCGGGCAAATCAAAGAGCGTCACACTGTTTTATTGAACTCAACAGAATTGTCTCTCTAAAAAGCAAAGACCGTCTTCAAGACAGCACGATATCCCAGATGCCATTCTCATCCCTAAAGTTATTATGCACAACGTTCAACAGCCAATAGTCGTGTCCAATCTGGTGCAGCAGCTTTTGGGAATCCGACCCCTTGGGGTACAAGTGTTCCCACTCTCGCCAAATCTCAAACGCCTCGTCGCGCCAAGCCAAGAATGACACCTTCTCGATCACAGTTGGTTGAATGATCTCCTTGCCCGGGAACACACCCCAAGTCACCGCGTTCGAGCTCTCAACCAGTGCGTTGTCCTTACTGTTCGAGAATGGGGTAGCACAAACAGGCGCTTCTGTTGAAGTCGATTCTACGTTCGTCGTCTGGCTGGTCGCTTCATCTAGCCTTTTACCGCAGATCTTCTTCAGCTCTGCAATCTTCTTCTGCTCCTCCAAAACATCTCCAGTCAAGTTCGTTACCACATCTCCGTCGCGACTCGCCGCAAAGAAAGTGATCCAAGGCGAGCTCGTCCTCAGCTTCTGCACCATCGCCGCCACCTCATTCGGTCCAACAAACAACTCTAAGAACGCTTTCTGGTATATATATCCTCCCTTGGGACCCCATCCCACCAAAGGATCCGTACTGGGCTTGCCATTCACAGCCGGCTGAGATCCCACAGTCCAGAGTCCACGCTCGTTACATGCCACCAACCGAGACTGGATGGCCTCCGTTTCGGGAAGGGGTGATCCCTCAGACCAAGGCAAGAGTGGAATCTTACCCTGAATGAATTCGACAAACAGTTCACTGATATCATCTGTACTCTTAGGTCTCTTCCATATCTCGAGCGCTTTTCTCGGATCGACCTTCAACGAAGCTCCATATCCGTCCAAATCTCCAAAAGCCGGTGAACGAGCGTCTCCCCAACGACCGTTAGGAAATTCATCCCAAGATTCTGACCGTCCCACAATTGCATCAGAGGGTGTCCAGATCAGGGGATTCAGGATCAGTTCAGCACCTTTGGATCTAGTTGTTGTTGTTGCTGCTGTTGCTCCAAGTGCATCCTTGTCAATGTTCACATGCGTGGGTTCGTTGCTGACAAGCAGTTGCTGCTGTTTTCGCGCTGTGACTCCTGGCGAGACGAATCCGACACGCTCCAGGATCAAGCGGATGGACTTCTCCAGGTTTAGAGTGCAGAGATGGAAGCCAGTAATACCAGCGCTCAACAAGCGTTCGATAGTTGATGCTGCCAATTCAACACCATAGTCCTTCACTTTCTGGTCGTCATTCTGTTGTCCATATGAAGAAATCAGATTGGGATTAGTATCCATAGGATATCTTAAAGCACGATTTCCAGGACTCTGGTTTGGCTCCGTCTTTTCACCTTAATAGGTTCCAGTGCCTCTGCAACAGCGGCCGGGATACGGATCTTTGCAAGGTTCGTGATTCTTCGGAAACCGCTGTGAGACTGAATGGGCATAACGCCAGGGATGATTGGACAGACGATGCCGAGCGATCGACATTGCTTTTCCCAAGCCAAGAAGCCATCCACATCGTAGAATAGCTGGGTCAAAACAAAATCTGCCCCAGCATCGATCTTTTCCTTCAGATATCGGATCTCCTCTTCATTATTGAAATTAGGATTGTCCATATGTCCCTCGGGATATCCTAATTGCATCAGAGGTGGACAAAGGAGAAATGTCAGTTACAAATCACGTGTGTTTAGACTTGAATAGGGTCTCGGCCAATTGCCACTGGTTCCGGGCCTAGTACAGTACATCTTTTCCTCATATTTCGCCATCCATCTCAACGAACATTCTTTCCCGCCAGATGAAGATGCGTGGAAATTACCTGCAACTCCGATGCAAAAGTAGTCACCGTACTGCTGTCGAATGTAGCGCACGAGGTCAATTGCATGAATGAAGGTATCGTCCACCTGCGTCCAGTACTCTTGTCCACGGGGCGGATCGCCTCGCAGTGCCAGGATGTTCTGGATACCCGCCCTCTTTGCCTCCTGTTTTTCAAAAATCGAGTGAGTTGTAACGCGTGAGTTAACGGCGATCTTTCATAGTAAATTCGCACGCTTTCCCATTCGCAAAGAAAAGGATAGTCCAACTTACAGCCAGGGCGTCGTCCACTTTGCCACGATCCATATTGGTGCAGGTCAGGTGCATACAGGTCTCAAGTCCGTGGACAGTTTGTGCCACCGCGCTCAGCTCTGTGGTCTTTTCGAACGTTGAGCCGCCCGCGCCCCAAGTGCACGTAACAAACGTGGGTGACAGGGTTTGCATTCTGCCGATACGGTCAAACAGGTTGGAGAGACCCTATCCTCCCCGACCCGGAGGGAGCCAGCAATAAAAAAACCCCCACACAACCATCGATCCAGATAAATGGAACAGAGTTTGAAGCGACCAGCGATGAGGGCGGGGGAATGAGTGGCGTGCAGTCAGTGCAGGCAGTCGGAGTGAAAGCACGGGTGAGGAAGGAGAAAAAGAAGGTCCAGAAGTGAATATCGTGTAATTGCGGGTTTGTTGCGAATGCACAAACAGATCCTCGCTTACCTGTGCGGTCTTTGGAGGAAAGTACTCGAACGAGTAGAAGGGCGTTCCCTTGGCGTTCTTTTGGGCGATCTTGTCAATGATCTTCATGGTGGCGTTTTAACTGCAAGGATGTGAAACAGGGATGCAGAAGCGGGGAGAGGGATCTGATAGAGCTGAATCTGCCAGCAGGACAGATTTTAGAATGGGGAATGAATGGAAAAGAGAAACGAGGAAATGAAGGAGAGGGGTGCTACTGTGGGGGAGGGAAGAGTCATAGCGGTCAAAGAACGTTTGCAGTTCTGCCGTCTTATCGCCAAAGATCTTTTTGATCTAAGAGACTGATCCGCAAATAAGGACTTTAATTTTACAATGGTTACAAAGCTTCGTAGACTGCCGTGGCCCCTGTCTAAAAACCGTGGCTAGACTAACGTCTTTTTTTTTGCTTAAAGGAAAAACGAGTAGACGACTGCAGGGATGACCGCCAAGGTTGATGCAGCGACCATCAATCTGGAGACGTCCGACTTCTTCAACTCGCCCCCGTTCGCGTTTTTGGTAGCCTCATCGCCGCTCGCGGGGGGCATGCTACCTCCCTTGCTCATGTTGCCGTTGTTATTATTGATGTTGTTGTTGCCCGAGGGGTTGGGCGTGATGTTCTTGACGCTGGTTTGTCCGTGCTTGTATTCCGCTCCACCAAACGACTTTGGGTCGCCAACCTGGCCGTCGTTCAAAATGGGATCCTTCTTGTATGGGGTCTTGTCGTTTGTGCATCCGTCAAGACGGACCATGTCGTAACCGTGGGCCTGAATTGTATTGATAACCTTGGGCAACCCGGCAGCTGCACCCGTTGAAGGGACATCATAACCTGCGACGATATACGAGGCCTTGCGACCATAAGCATCCATCTGTTTTGAGAAAATGGCGTTGTAAACCTCCGCGATCTGACCTGCGGTCGCGGCCGTGTTGTACTTGTAGTCGTACTCGTCCAAGTTGAAGCCCACGAGGGTATATCCCATGGACTGTACAATGCTCAACAAACGAGGATCCTTAAGGTTCGCCTCATGGATCTTCATATACTTTGGATACACTCCAATCAGGTCCTGAATCGTGCGCGAGTTGCGCGCGATATCGTTCTTGACATCGTCGTCCGTCAGACCCGAAGATGTATCCGAGGGAAGGCGGTATGTCATGCCGATGAGATGTCCATCCAGGTACGCATGTCGGGTCACGCCGGCGTATTGCATGTATTGCAGCCATGTTGCATTGGCGAAGAACGTGACTCTACCCTGGGCCTCCTTGAGTGTCTGAAGCATTTCCATTGTCGCCTCGGAGGGTCCTTCGCTCTATTTGAATGACAGCGCCGACCAAAAAGAGTAAGAATGGAGAACCAGCTCAACCAAACGTACTAACAAAGCAGAACGAAAAGTAGGTAAAAGAGAAATCAAACGGTTGCTGCTTACATAGGTCAAGGCAATCTGGCCAGGAGTCTGGCAAGATGTCAAAAAGTCTGCCCATGACACTCCCTGGCCTCTAACGACTAGCATTGGCAGCGCTATTCAAATAAAGAGGGATATGTCTATTAGTATTTTCTTGCACTGCTGCCTCAGACGTTAGGGACTTCTTTTACACTTCCTCTCGTTGCATCCGCTGAACTCCCGCAGGTGATTGAAGATTTTGCTGAGCTGCTGTCGCTGAATCATATGCTTCAATCAGACTAAGATGGCCGTGATATGCCAGGCTCCCAAATACCATGCACGGTTGGGACATTCTCGCATCTCCAAACGTCCCTAATTAAACGGTTGGCAGGATCGATCGATCTGCAACAGCTTCAAGATCCAACACACCCCAGATTTATGGATATTCCCGGGAGGTGCACGGTATATTGATGGAGGTCGATCCGCTTACCAAGGGCTGAAAGGATCGCTGAACCGGAGATGCGCATCTTGTTGTGTATAGGCTGTATCGGATGGGATGTAAGGAAAATTTACAAAGAGGTGGGTGATATATACAAATGCCTATCTGTATACGATGCAAGATGTGTTCAGCGAAAGAGAGATGTATGGGCGACGACAAAGTTTGCAGTGAGAAGAAAACACAAGAAGCGATGCGAATTAGAAGATGAGGAAGAAGGAAAGAGAGAAGGACAAGAGAATCTACACTTTATGTCGAGCAAGCATTTCTTGTGTTTTGCCATGGACCAAACAATTCTTTTTATCAGTCGCGTTTGAGATCGAGAATCGTCTGGGGGGAGGGGATGCAAATAGTCTCTAGGAGAGAACAGGAGGGCGACGAAAATGTCTTAATTCCACATTCCCATATCGACGCGCTTTCGTCCCCGAATCTTCCTCTTTTAAATCGAACGAAGGGCGCACGCACTAAACGCGATTCGATTCCAGGGGGACTGAGTGACTGACAGATCAAATTTCTGTCAACGTGAACTTTTTTTCTGGCGCGCTCCTCTTCAGAAATGCTTTAATAATAGTGTACACGACTGAATTGTGTCGGATTATCATACAATTTGCTTCCGGGCTAGTTCTATCCCCCCTTCCGCTCTCTCTCGTTTGCGACGATCGCGACGGAAGCGGCCATAGTAGCAGCGGCAGCGGCTAAAGCCATAGACTCCTTGTTGAGCTTTACTCCTCACGTTCTCCACCCCGGTTACGGCAGCCAAAGCCACAGACTCGTTCAAGAGTTCCTTCTCTTCCACGTCCTCGCAGTGGCGATAAAGGTAGCGGAAGCCTCAGACTCGAGCTCTTCCTCCTTCACATGCTCCTCCTCAATTACGGCGGCAGTGGCGGTAAAGGCAGCGAAAGCCTCAGACCCCGTGTCGGGCACTTCTTCCTTTACGTGCTCCTCCTCAATTATGGCGGCGGTGGTGATAAAGGCAGCGAAAGACTCAGACTCCGTATCGAGCACTTCCTCCTTTACGTGCTCCTCCTCAGTTATGGCGGCGGTGGTGATAAAAGCAGCGAAAGCCTCAGACGCCTTATCGAGCTCTTCCTCCCTTACACGCTCCTCAGTTACGGATGTAGTGACAGCAGAAGCAACGGCTTCGGGAGTATCAGGATTGTTGGTACCGTTGTTAGACCAATGAACGCCCGGGTGCTTAGCTCGGACGTGGCGTATCAAGTCATGGCGTCGCGTGAAATGCAATATGCACCCTTTGATCCCAATCAACGACTGGCAACCAAAGGGCTTCTTGTCATCATGAGTCAGCCTGTGAGACCGAAGGTTGAAGGGTCTTGTATACACTCTACCGCACTTGTCGCAAACATTTTTGGACGCGCGCGATTTACCCGCGGCGCCTCTGCGGTTGGTCCTCATTTTATAGTCATCGTTGCTGCTACCGGTATCGCTTTTGCTGTTGACCGTACCCCGTACATCCATGTCTATACCCTGATGCGGCTGGATGGTGTCGTGTACATTTGCAGTATTCGTTGAGGGCATCGATTCCGTAGTGGAAAATTTGAAACCACTGTCGAGTACGAGATGGTTGGTGTAAAGCGCTTGCTTATGTGCTTCAAGGAATCCCGACATGTCCGCGATTGTCGAGGAAGCAGTAGGCTGAATATGGTGCTGGGGCTGGGATGCTTTCCGGGAAGTTCGGGAGATCTCTGAGATGAGAGTCCTCATCGAATCCGGTGAGCCTGTATGAAAGCCAGGAGGACCCGTATAGGATCGTCGATGTGTTGTTCGCACCCCACCGACGGAAGCCTGCGATGCTGCTTGCGAGGAACGGAGAGTTGTAATCGACTCGTCGTCACTCTGTGTTCCCTGTTCCTCGGGATTGACGTGCCGAACAATACTGTCGATATCTGGTACAGTAAATGGAACCTTTGTCTTGTCGTCCTGTGGCCCCAGGACTTGAATGTGAGATGATATTGATGGTTTCGGTATCGACGCTTTCTGCGGATGTTCTAGTGGGTTTACGTGCTGCTGCTGTTGTGGTGTAGTATGTGGTGTAGTATGTGGTGGTTGGCGCATTCGCACCTGTAGACCATCTGATTGGCGGCGAGTGCGTTGTTTTCGTTGTGCCTGCGCCTGACTATACCAACATGACTGCAGCGAATGTCGCAGGGGCGCATGGGAGAGACCTTGATGTACTTGCTGTAGGTGAAATGTATGATAACCGAAGTAGCCGCTATCAGACGGTGAATGCAGCTGCATAGTGGATGGCAAGGATAGAAGTGTTAAAATACTTGTTTGAGTGAGCTTCACTTATTCGTTTCGGAGGCCTTTATCAACTGACCTGAGAAGAACCAAATGTAGGTGATGAGAGGTTAGAGCCATCCGCGGTTCCAGCTCCGCTCATGAGGCAATTTATTATGCTGGTATGACCATCCACCGTGTCATTGCTTGGATGGATAGTGGCATAAGAGCCTGGCAAGCTCTGCAGCAGATGATTTTGAGGATACTGTGCAGGCTGAAAGTATTGTGGTTGGTCCGGTGTAAACTCAGGCTGGGCGATCGTTAGTCCTTGGAGACGCTGGTGTGTTCTAGTTGTGTCCTGTTGTTCTGGACTGGCATTTTCCATGACAGTGTCATATAGCAACGTTGGGGAGGAAACATCCGATAGATGTAGAGAGAGGCTCCGGTAGTCTGCTTGGAGAGATGGCGACATTGATAGACGTGATTGGGTTATGGGCGGTGATAATGAGAGGGAGGTCGAGCTCGTAGGGCTGCCAATGCATTTCGGATTTGTTGGTTGTCTCTGAGCAAGGGCCATCGGGGAAGCTGCACGGGCCATGCTTGATCTCTCTCGCGGTTTCCAAGCGGTCAACCTTTTGGGAGAGACTGCTCCTGGATCATCAACAGTAGACTGACCATCAGTTGAGGCGGGGAGGTCATCATCATCACTGTACTCACTTGCTCTCCGCTTTCCTCTGGGAGACACATCATAGCCTGTATTTGTAGTAGCCGCGATAGTAGGCGTCGTCGATCCAGGCAGATATCCCATCATTATCGCTGAGTTGTCTGCTGGAGGGTTGGGCGAGGCGCAGGTGCTGGGAGACGTGGAGGGGGTCGATGGGGCCGCGTCGTTGGCTGCCGCAGTGAGGGAGGCGACTGATGTTTCATTAGGCACCCATGCAGATATTTTGCTGTCTTCGAAGTTAGGGTGCTCGTCAAAGTCCAAAAAAGCATCAACGTTGAGGGCCGCGTGGTCGTGGTGGTGGTACGGATAAATTGGCAAGGATACCATAGGATATTCCAGCGATGGAGGAGATACTCGAGTTTCTTGATGGTGCAACGGCTGTCGGGCGAAACGGCTCCCCATACTGTCGAGCGCATTAGGCACAAGAGAGTGAGTGGCGGGAATAGGTGCTTTTGAAAAGACATCATCGATGGTAGTTGAAATTTTGTAGGACATCAGATTAAGGATGTCGTGAAATGGTGGCGATGTCGAATGCGCGGAACTTGACAGGCGATGATCGAAAAGTCCGCCATTGATCGTTACTGGGTACTCCGAGATACGCTCGAGTGAGTTTATATAGGCTTGCTGCCCGACTTTGACAGCCTGGTTGAGCTCTGGCAATGTATACGGACCGTTTGTATCCTCCATGGCAGAGCGGGTGTTGTTCGACCTTTGAAGGTGTTTCCCCTCTCCGTTGCTGCTACGTGTAATCTTGGATTGAGAGAAATCTATGGGACAAGGCAACGTTACTCAGAAAATGTGCAGAAATCCAATACTCTACATATCACACGCATAGCGTAATAGAATGTGGCTGCAGTATAGTTGTTGCTAAACAAGAGTTAGCCATATGTTTACCTACCTCAGGTCTTGAGGCGATGCAGGCACTTTGTGAAGCTCAGCTCCTTCTAACGATTTTCCCCGCACGGATAGTCACTCGAGCTCGTTCAAGAATTAAAAAATTGTAATAAAAAATAGAGACTGGGGAATCAAAAGTACAGCCGATGAGAACCATGGCGGTCCCGTTAGTGTGATAGTTCTCGTTGTTCCCACTTTTGAGCAATTATATGCGACATGTGAGAACAAAAGAACCCACGTTGAAATAAACTGGTGCCAAAAAAAAAAAAAAAAAAAAAAAAAAAAAATGGGGACAAACGGCGACGTTCAGATTGTCATTCAGACACACGTCTCCGTAAACAGGAGAAATTACTTGGGTTTGTGTAATGATGGGGCTAAAAGGATAAAATGTGTGCGGTGTCAACACTAAAACTGTTGCCGTCAACCAAAACAACAATGACGCTTGCTTATTATCGGCAGAGCTGTGTCGTCTGTGCGAAAGAGGGAATCAATAAAAATGCTGAATGTCGTTGTAGTGAGAATAGAGGTCTACAGAGGGTTGCTGATGTGAGCGTTCAAAAAAGAAGATTCCGCTCGCAGGCGTGAGGCGTAAAAGCAAGAATGTCCAGGATTCTTTAAGGTTTTCGTTGGCAGCTGTGCGAAAATGGAACGAGAACACGTAGTAGCATCAATGGTGGCTGTTGAACATACAAGGAAAATATGAAAGGTAGTAATCTGACGATTTGAGAGGAACGCTGCGTAGGGAATGAGGATGCAATGTAGATATGGTCCGAAAGAAGTAAAGGTGGAGGCGAGAAAGAGAGAAAATTAGAACGAGGACGCATATGAGGGAAAGAAAAACAAAAATGAGGGGAGTGAGCCTAGAGGGTAACGACAGCAGGAAGTTCAAAAGAACCCTGGTCAGGAACAGCACCGCTGTTGCTGACTTTTGATGTCCGCATCCATATTCAATCCAAACGCTGTATTATAAAAATGCTGCTGCACTGTGTTAATTCAGAGCACTCTTGGATAGAAACGTACACAAACTCGGTCCCTGATGCACTCTGCACCATCACAATCAGTTCATGCCCGCCACTGTCTTGCACATGCCATGCAGGAAACCAACATTCAGTCTTTACCATGTTCACTATCATGGCTACTATCACACGTTATCCACTAGCCATAGTACGGTATGGTTACCTTACCAATGGATGCGAGGAGACAAAGAGATGTGTCTCAGGAATGTCAGCGCTTTAGCTAGTACTGTACTCTTTGAGCACTTTTTTAGGATGATGGAAACGTGAACTCGCTTTGTTTACTTGAAGGCTACCCCGACAAGCCATTCCGCAATCTGACCGTGCCATGGAGAGTTTTATCGAGGGAAAGTGTATGCTCTCGCAAACAAGGGTCCTTTTTGAGGATCAACGACGCTGCTCGCAGGGGCAATTTGGCTTATTCCCTTTCGCCAAAGATTTCTTCCTCATTGCGCTTAATTTAAACAAGGGCTTCAAATATTCTAAATCCCTTATCTGAGCATCCCCGCATTCGGGTAAGGCCTGTACAGTCTGAAAATCGTCTCAAGAACAGTAACCTGGTTGCGAGGACGAGGTAGACTGAATCGAGTCTATATTTCTGTTCTCGAATTATCATTGAAGGAAGGAACCGCTCGCAAGCCATTGCCGATCGGCTCTCTTTCAGAGGTTCCGAATTGGCCCTAGCATAATCCGTACCAAGCCGAAAAAATCGGTTTAAATGTATTCATTCTATCGATAGCGGAACAATCGCGCGTACTCCCTGCAGAATCGTTTGCGACATCCTATGTTGTAGAATGACGTTCACTTCCGTAGACTTTACCACATCTATGAACGATGTATGCCGTTATCGATGGGAAATGCAGTTGGAAAGGGGGGAATATGAGGAACTGATAATACTCGATGGCGCTCTTTGATACGACTCTCCCTATCGCACGCTCTGCTCTCAATATTCCACAACCAGTGTTCATCGCTCGAATACAACTTTCATTCAAATAACCAAGTTGATGTATTTCAAAAATAGTAGTATAACGTTGCAATGGCATTGGAAGAAACATATCGTGAGAGCGCCTTCCTCTCCTCCTTACTGCAAACAAATGTTTAGTTTCAATTTGATCTTCTTTTCCGAGGCTACAAGCGACTTGCTTTGACGAGCTTGTGTTCAAGAACTGTACTTGACTCTCCTCCAAGCTATCATATCTCGTATCTATGCGTTAGACGCTTTCGGTAAATGGGATGAATCGAAACTAGATCCTCTCCCTGGGAAGCGCTCTTCAAGAGAAATCTCAACTACAGGCAACGCGACCAGGACGGCAACCATTTACTGAATAAACTCCCAAGCGCGTCACCCTCATTTTGAAACCAAACGGGGACATCTTGCATAAAAATAAAAAAGCCCTTTCAATCGACTCTTTACAAAAATGCCGATGACTTGAGAGACACCATTGAATAACTAGAAGCAACGAAGGTGCCCCCTTGTTACTCATCTTCGTTTTGTTGCAAGACAATCAGCGCGGGAATACTAGACCATTTGTTTTTTTTCGAGGTTTGACGAGAAATGATTTCTCATCCTTGCATAAGATGATTAACAAAAGGCTGCGTTTTGTAATGATGGTTACGCACAAACGCCCCGAAAGCGGTTGTAGATGGTTCATGTTGAAAGGAAGAAAAAAGGATAACAGAACATCATGCATGGGCCCCACGTGTGTTGCCAACGGCTGTCCTCGAAGGTAGAAGTTGAGAAAAGGCAAATAGCGAAGAGCTACTGTGCACGACATCTGGATGAACAATGGTCCATCGGGAACATATGACATATACATGTACAGTACATGGGTGTCTACTGCATGATTGTAGAAGACAGACAGATTTTGTACAATGTCCCATTTACGCCAGACAGTGTGGTATCTTTAATGTGGTGCTGCCAAGTTCTCCTCTTTCAGCAACATGCAAACCGGAAACTCCTTGCCGACGCCTGTTGGCCCTAACCCTCCGTGCCTTACCAATCAACAAACCGAGTCTTACTTGCAAAACAACAACAATGTATATGTACATTCATCAATAGATGTGTGGTCATCTCATCATAGACCATCAATCTGGTGTGAGGCAGGTCAGTCGTTTTGGAGCGCAACATGGGCGCTTGTGTGTGACTCCAAGAAATTTGGAGCGAAGATAAGTACCCCAGTTGTGTGATTCGCTCAGTCTCCATGCGGATCGTCCTTTCCAACAAAGGGGAGAGAGCACTCTGAACAAGAGCGACATTCTGCAAATCAAAAACAAATCTGGGTGTGTGCGCGTGCATGTGCTGCACACCTTGGACGGATAAATCACAAGAAAGTCCATGGTCCAGTCAATAGATCCACCGATTTATGCATAACCAAAACTGAAAAAAAGTGCTCAACTAATCCCGCCTCTCCCTCCTCCATTCTCCTTCGTCAGGGCTGTACAGCATACCATTCGAGAATGCAGCTCAATTACCAGTTCTTTCAATCGATTGCACCTTATTGGTAGATGGGCAGACGAACGCCAAGTCTTTGTTTATTATTATTTTTGAGAATAACAAAACTTGTGCGCCGAATGCCGAAGCGACACTCGACCACATGTGGTGTAATGTCTGTCGGGTGCGGAGCTCGGGAGGCTGGGAGAACGTTGTTCTTGTCCTGGGCTCGCCTGATATTTTGTTTTGTTGAGCAATGTGAAGAACACACTGTAGCCATGTTTCCTGTGAAATCAAAGATTTTGATTCATTGTCTTTCGAATAGGCCGAATACGACCTCGAGACGCGGGTTTCCCTCAGGCACGGTGCGCCTGCTGACATGCATGCTGAATGGTGATGCAACTTTTCTTTTTCTCCATTACTCTCTTCATCGTCAACTACATTCCTCCGCCACCGCTCTCTTCAATGGCAAACCTATGATGCCATTTAGCCTTCTAACCGTATCTGAATACAGAGAATCAAGCCGTTACCTCAATTGTTAGTTCTATATTCCATAGCTCGCCCCTCTTTGTTCACTCTTAAACTCTGCATATACATATATCATTTCTTTAAAAGTGCAACTGGTTTCGACAAAGATGACAAAGAGCCATCTCCAAATCTTAGGGACGTGATTGATCACGCAGATGAAGAGGAGGAGGAGGAACCATTGATCGACAAAAGATGTCGCCCATATTCACAGAAGCGCAAGGCGCCCCAGTCGAAGCCGAGTACCTCTCGTAGAAGGAAGACTACCCCACAACCGCCCATAGCCCCTTCAGACCAGACACCAGTTCAATCTTCATCACCACCGCCTCGCGAAAGCCTTCCGTCGTCGACCCAATACAAAGCGCAACCGAATGAACGTCAGACCATCGATCACACCAACATGCAGTCCGAGCTAGTAGCCCTCGAGCGGGAAGGGCAAGCACGTAGTAATCTCCATTCGAAGCAAATTACAGAGCAACACTTGCGCTACGAGCGTTATTGGGTGGAAGTCTCCACGACTTCACTCGATCCGGCTTTCTCGTTTTCCCTCGTTGGAGTACCTACTATTTACAGCATACTAAATGTCTCCACTTCTTTAGGCCTTTTGCGGCCGACTTCAATACCTTAATAGGAATGTAACCGTCGATGCTGCAACTCGTTATCTGATGGAGCTCGTGGCAGAAGAGAGTTTAGTAGATATCGGTTGCAAGTGCGAACCAAGGTCAGGAAGAAAGGATCGGAATGCATTGAAACCTTGGGAGTTCTCTCCATCTCAACCATCGATATGTACATCAAGGCTTTTGTCAATCTCTACCAGGAGCAGTGCGCGGATCTTAAGAACCTTGCGATGACATTGGCAACTGTACCTAACTCACGATCATATCTCAACAAGGCACTGGACTCTTATGCAGCACGAATCAATGCGAACAAAAAGCCAAAGGATTTTGGGAGCATTTCACTTGTGGAAACCAATAGCGCTAACGGCGAATGTCACGATGGTCCTGACGTGGCTGTGGATGGGGATGATAACGCAGATGTTTCAAAGCGACGACACTTGATCCTTCCAGCGCACTTGAGTAAAATCCTCATACAGGATGCCATAGCAATTATAGCCACTGGAGAGACAGACTAGAATCGCCCATACGCCGAGCACCACATCTTTCAGAATCCTGTTTTCAAGTCGCAAATGTTTCACGGTTATAAGGCCAATCTGCTGGAGCACAAGGCTGCTGCTATCTCGCCTCTCGCTGACAGTCTCGCAGCTGCTTTGTCGAGTATTCACAACGAGTTTCAGGAACTGAAAGCGCAGGTGCGAAACTTAACAGCCGAGGTCAGAGTGGTTCTTGACACAGGCAACAACGATCAACACCATTTATGATCGTTGGCAGCCGCTATTGGGAATGTCGATGCTAGCGTGAGGCATAAAACGACTCGAACATGCCACCAACTACAACAGCAAGTCGATTGCACGGGTCTTCAGCGATATCGGAAGCGCTATATACATGGAGGAATACCCGCGGCAACCTACATACGAGCAGGAACAATCGCAAGGTATGTCTCCATTACTTGGTCACCTTGAACCACTACAGGATTTCTTGCAGCCGGTATCGTCATCGCAGTTGCCCTCGCTGCTGTCGCAACTACTTCCTGATACCGACAACGTTGATGTTCATTTGGAAAGAATATCTAAAATGGTTGCGGACGAGAGGAAGGCAAAGGCTGGCGGGTCTGAGCGAAGCAAGCCAGCAGAGTGTCCGCAGTTCGTTATGCTGTCTCACGATGCACCGTTGGAGAATGTGTGGAACGAATGGTTTCGTGGGGTCGAAGACTGGCTTTCAGTTCGCGAGATGAACAAATGGTACCAACACAAGTGGCACAAGGTGGCCTCCAAGAGCGAAAGCAACGCCAATGCTGTTCTTTATTTATTTAAGAAACACATTGTGCGCTCTATTTTGATCACTTTTCCACCTGAGCTCGAGTTGCAAGAGGGTGAAGCAGCGGCTTTTGCAGTGGTGAAGGGAAGAATAACCCGTGCTAGATCTATCAACCAATATTTCAAAAGCCTCCCAAAAGGCGAGCCAAAGAGATTCAAGAAGAATGCAGCAGACAGCCAGGAGAGTAATGAAGAGGCCATTGACTCAGTCACCCAATAAACACGATTAGAATACCTCGAATAACATGAACAGAGGTATTACTCACTCAGAGAATCTAGTCATTGACAGCAGCATTTGTGTTGCAATGAGACGTGTTAGAATGAGAATGATGATCAATCGATCAGACTTCGCCCAACAATTGGTCGCAACTCCCATGTTCACTTGCTTCTGCGTAGGACACGCGGATGTCTAAAAATGCTGTGCTTGCGTAGTCCAGTTGGATTTTGTTTTGTGCAACAGTCACCGCGCGCGTCAAGATTCAGGCACACAAAAATGTTCGTTTGGTCGTATCATGGTTTGATTACTTTGGAACCTTACTAAGGCGTCCATGAGCGATATGACTATGACATGTATTCATTACGGGCCAGCAGAATGCGAAATAAGGATGAACTTGAACAAATTAGTTGATGTCGTCAAGCATTGAGAGTCACTGTATGCAGTGAGATGAAAGGTGTGGATGAGGTGGAGTTATGAAAGCCACAGTTTAATTCTCTCGCCGAAGGCGGCGAGAGGTGATGGCAAAAGGCAATACCGCGGAATCGATTGCCATCACCATTCGCCTTTTCACATGCCTTGAGTGTAACTCACCTCTTCCCACTCTCACACATTTAATTCTCTTTCTTACTCCCACGCACAAACTCTACGCATTCACTTTCTTGTTTTCTCAATCAAGCAACACCCAAATTTAAACCACACGCGACGTCCATCATGGTCGACCTCAATATCTTTTATTTTGTTGATGGAGAACCCACATCGAACGCATTCTCTGTCAAAGCTACATCCACAGAAACCGTCGATGACCCCAAAGTGCTCATCAAGGCCAGACTGGGAATCGACACGCTTTCGAAGGGCCTTACACTCTGGTGCATGTCGGTGCGAATCGCAGACGACGATAAGACGCCCATCGTACTCGACTCTGTGGATCAAAAGAAGAAGCTCAGCCTCGCAATTCGCTTTTCCAAGGTGTTTCCCGACGAAATGCCTGAGGAGACGATCCATGTAATCGTACAGCTACCTCAGCCAGGTAAGCTGCCATGCTCTGCTACCTACTCACTACTCAATGCAAGCCTTTCTGATGGAGTTGCAACATCAGTCTATGAGCATTTTTTATCATGACGACCATACAGTCGCCGGCCCTTCTACATCCACTTCAAGTTCGTCATATTCGAATGAAGAAGCTTTTACATTGTCTTTGCTCTACTCATCGTCTATTCCATCTCTTCTGTGCCCTAAGTCCGTCCGCTACGCTTCGTCCTGTTTCTCCTGTCGGTTACCCTGCTTCTCCTTTAGGTCGCTCTGCTTCGCCGCCTCGTAAGTTGAGCATGTTGATTTGCTGTTTGCGCTTCATTGCAGATTGACCGAACGGAAAATACTAACCGCCACTCTCCGCATTACAAAGACGAACAACTAGACGCGATCATCAAAAATACAACAAGGCAGTTGGTGAAAGATGAGCTCCTGTAAGTACGAGACTGTCTTACTGCCCATGGCTTTCTCAATTTCTCAAGCGAGTCCCTGTCCTTGACGAAGCTCAGATTCTTGGGTTAGCGACTCGAATAGTGTACTCCCCAGGTCGCCCAGAATCTGAGCTTCATCAAGGATATGCCACAACCTGGACGCAAACAGCAGATCAACATGCCCAACTTACGAGGCGGCGAAGCAGGGTAACCTAAAGGAGAAGCAGGGTAACCGACAGGAGAAACAGGACGAAGCGGAGCGGACGGACTTAGGGCACAGAAGAGATGGAATAGACGATGAGTAGAGCAAAGACAATGTAAAAGCTTCTTCATTCGAATATGACGAACTTGAAGTGGATGTAGAAGGGCCGGCGACTGTATGGTCGTCATGATAAAAAATGCTCATAGACTGATGTTGCAACTCCATCAGAAAGGCTTGCATTGAGTAGTGAGTAGGTAGCAGAGCATGGCAGCTTACCTGGCTGAGGTAGCTGTACGATTACATGGATCGTCTCCTCAGGCATTTCGTCGGGAAACACCTTGGAAAAGCGAGTTGCGAGGCCGAGCTTCTTCTTTTGATCCACAGTGTCGAGTACGATGGGTCACCACTAACTTCTCCTCCTGAAGCTTCTGAAGGACGTGCGGCAGCAGGCTCCATGGAGGGCGGATGTAGAGTCCATCTAGGGGGGTCCACTGCAGTCGGAGGGAATCGCAAGTCGGGGCTGCTGGGTGTGGGCGCCATGTTACAAACCGCGGGAGCTTGGCGTTGAGTGGGCTGGCAAAGAGGTCGGTCTTGTGTGGTCCCCACTGATTGTCGAGGTGGTTGAAGAACTCCTGCTTGATCGACCATTCCAGTTGGGTGGTGGGTCAACGAGATGGTGCGTCTGCTGGGTTCATTGGCGATGGGACGTAAGTCGTCTTCAGCCTGGTGCCAGCTTGAGGCAGTGACCCCAAATCGATGTTGCGAGCTGCGTCAGGGTTGGTGATCGTGCCCCCCCCCCCCCAAATTTGAGGTGATAGTCGTCGGGTGTCGCAGATGACGTTGATCATCTTCCCTCGAGTCTGAGGAAGATTAAGAAGCTTCTCCACAGCTATGAGCTCTTTGACATTGATGTGCGCCTTCATTTCTGTCGGTGTCCAGTCTCCACTGATCGCCGTGTCGCCCAAAGCGATCTCCCACGACCCGTCCGATGCATCCGTGTATGCGTCCAGATTCGTCGTTTGAGGTAGAAAAGACTGTCCGTTCCAGGTTGAGAGGTGGCCCTTCCACCACTCCAAGTCCACCTTCGCCTCTGGCGACGTTGATAGAGTCCTCGTCAGAAAGTCGCAGGGGAATATATTTTTTGAATGAATTCAATTGTTTGAACATTTTACTCCGGCGGAGGACGAAGGAACGAGCCTTGAAGCTCAATTCATATTTTTTGAGGGTTTAAATTGTTTCATTTTACTCCGGCGGAGGACGGAGGAACGAGCCTTGAAGCTCAATTCAAATCTTAATCCCCTGCGACTTTCTGACGAGGACTCTATTCAGAGTAGAATTCAGTTATGCTGGTCAGCCAGTAATAAACCTACATGGACGCGAAGTAAGGATATTTCGAAAATCACACCAATCACAGCGCGACGTTGGCGGCGTTTGACCATCCAAGCAACCGGAGAGCAGGATGGTATCGTTGTGTGAAGGGCGCAGAAAAAAATCAGCTGCACTGGAACCTCTTGGCTGACTCTGGCTCACGCCCGTCGATAGTACCCATTTACCACATACCCGTGTCCGCGTAAGTTAATTTTCTGGCTGAAATAGACAAGTCTGCACCATCCCACGCGTTCTCATTATTGCTGTGGGAGTGACAACCCCAAACAAACAATCGAACAATCAAGCAAAACAATAAACAAACAAGGCTTGCCTGATTTCATTTTGTTGTCTGTAGTCAACCGCACATGTACATGTACTCAGTACCCTACTCTTCTTCTTGCACTCCAACGCGAAAGACAAATACGGGACAAAAAAAAAGAGCAGTGCTCAGACACGGCTCTGGTGTCGTACAGACATGCAACTTCCGAGACCGAAGCCGCATAGGCTGAATGAAGTACTGTACATGTACGGTGAGTTGTTTTTCACGTCTGATAATCCAATTCTGTGCAAAGGATTCATGTTCATGTGCGCGGCTTGCCTCACGAAAAGTAGACTAGCATGCAATGCAAACCTTGAACGGACTGATGGAAACTCTGAATCAACTCGATTGGCGTCTGGAGGAACTGCTTCATTGCTTTGTGTAGCATCGACGCTTTTCATGCCAACTCTAAATGCGATGCAATACTTCTCAAGGACGAATTGTTTATCCTGTCTTTGTTCCGCAGCGGGTAGCCCTGTCCAAACTACAGTACCCAGACGGGAACCCAATCATGCATGCAAGCGTACTCCTCTTTTGGATATGTACATTCTTTCGTTTTGTCCTTCTGTTAATTCACACGAGTCCTTTAAACATATGGTTCAGTCTACAGCGCCTCAAGGGTTTCTACATATATAGTCTAATTACATTCATTCCCACGGAGAGACGGAAAAGAACGGAAAGGAAGTAGGCCTAAACAAGGTGGACGGAGTCGATGACTGCAAATCCTGCAGCGACGCCACCTTCGTTACTCTCAACACCTTTCGTACGGAGCAAATGTCCACCATTGTCGTTCCGGACAACTTTCTTGCCATCATGCAAATAGATGCCATACACTCCTAGCTCTGACACGACATTTGCACGTCGAAGTTCTCCCTTTCGCAAGAGAACGTTCTTCGTGACGGGTGGGCGGATAATATCCATCAGGATATACGCGTTCCTCTGCTCCGCGGTAAGCTGCTTCAAGGCTATCTGGATATCCTTCCCATAAATGTTGTTTCCTAATGGAACGATGTTTCAAAGCCAGAAGGTATGATTAAACATTAGAATGGACATTGGTGGCGTTCTTGGTTTATCTTACAGGCTATAAGAAGCTTGCTTCGTTACCTCCTCCTTCACGCTGAGGTTTCATGACCAACTCATCGCTGTTGACCAATGCCGCCTCATAAGCTGCCAAGCCCTCCGTGGAGCTGTCTAGGGGATACAGCCCCGTAAACGATGCACGCAGCTGAGCAGCAGTCTTAGGATCTTTCACGAAGCGCTCCAACTGACCGGGTGCAGCCAGAACCTGCTGCACCTTCTTGGCTCCGACTAACTGGTATTCAATCGTAGGGCATTTGATCGCCAACGACCTCTCTGCGAGCAATCGACCGTCCCATTCCTATAGAAATACCAGTATTTGGTGATCGAAAACGGGTCAGTTTATGTTGCTATTGAGGGTCCTGCGCGATTATTCGATAGCTTCGTCATGTAGCAAAAGTTTACCTTTTCAGTTGGGTAGTCGGTTGTGGCATATGCAGATCGATAGTAAGCAACTGAGATCTCTTGATCGCCACTGGGTTGCGAGTCAAAGATGCCATGGGTAATTCCGATTAGTCCAGCCCCTACGAAATTTCCCAAGTCGGATGCTGCCCACACAACGGTCTTGCTGTTTTTGCTTACATATAGAGCGCCTTTGTTTGGGGGTCTAGTCGTCCTTGCTCTGCTACTTCAGCAAGAGTCTTGCGAATCAACACGACTCCATGACTATCCAAGGTCATCGGTAGCACGCCGTCAGTTAGTTTCATTTGTATATTGTACGCCCTCATCCGAAACCCATCTCCATGGCTCGAGATAATATCTTACTTCTTCAGAAGATTATATTCGATATATCTCTGGTCAAACGCATTTCGCTCTCCCGGTTGGACGACCATCATGACTTTTGCACTATCAAGATGAGCGAGTCGAATATAACACGAGTTAGAGCTGCCAATGATAAATCAGAATGTGAATTCTAGAATTGCGGGCCATGGGGCACATACGTCTTTGATCCATAGAGTTGGTGTGCGGAAGCCAGTCCTGAAGCAATTGACGAGATCGATTCGCTGTTAGGAAGTGCCGAGATAGCCAGGTTGTCCGTAAAGTATCCTGTAGTAGCCAGAAGGTATCTAATCCGAATACAAGTTCCACAATCACTTCAGTAACCGGATTTAACGAGTATCTATCTGCCTTCTTGTCTTTTCTGCTGTACCTGTGAAGATCTCCAGTTAAAGAGGAAAGGCTTCCAAAAGAGACCGAGATCGTGTTAAGTTCCACTTGCTTGATCTTTGCATCAGAAAAGTCCTGTCCTGGGTTCAAGTGAATAATGTAATCGGATCGGTGCACTCCCAGTGACGCAGGCTAGTCGTAAGCCGAACACAGGAATTTGTCAGCAGGCCGAAAACTTTCACC
The DNA here is from genome assembly GCA_025201705.1 of Dissophora ornata. Taxonomy (NCBI): domain Eukaryota; kingdom Fungi; phylum Mortierellomycota; class Mortierellomycetes; order Mortierellales; family Mortierellaceae; genus Dissophora; species Dissophora ornata. Next base: position 32,538 of record MU616590.1, read on the forward strand.
AATGCGTTTAAAAAAGCAGTCCATGTTACTGAGAAACTTCATTATTCAGCGCGTTCTCTGATCTGCGCATCTGTTCTGGGCACGTCAGCGAGGAAACGAGGGAGGGCATGGTATCGATGGCGCCATCGTAGCCTCCCATTGTTGATTCGCGGGCGCGAGATCTTTTTTTAGTATTTACCTGCGCAATGCCTTCCTTCTTGACAGCCAGGTACAGATCGTAGAGGCGCTTCACGAAATCGTCCACTGTCGAAAGACTACATCAAAAGAGCAGCAATTGCAGTTGAGCCAGCTGAAGCTTTCTTTTTTGGCCTGCCGTTTCTGTACATGCAGTAACAGCAGTTAGATGTGAAGGGAGAGCATACCTCTCCATAATCTCCTTCAGGAACGCGTCATCCTGCGAGATATCGTGCACAAGCTGGTTGAACAAGGGCTGGATCTTGACGGCGTCGTTGAAGGCATTAACGGGGAAAGCTGTGGGGAAGAGTGAAACGGGGGCGTTGATTACGCCTCCTGCAAGGGCCGCTGTGTCGTGTGAATCCTTCGAAGGCAGGGGAGGGCGGACGACGAGACCATGGGACAGTGCAAAGTCGAGGGCGGCGTCCTTGAGAATAAGGAGTTGCTCCTCGGTCAGGTTTGATGCCAGGTCAGCCATTTGCAGTTGCGATGTTGTTACTGTTGTTGTTCTTGTTGTTGTTGTTACGGCTGTTGTTGCTGTTGTTGATTTTGGTGGCGGCGATGAGGGGTGAATGAGGGGAAGATGAGTTCATGTAATGTGTGCGAGAGAGAGGAAAAGGGCAACTTCTTTGCGCTGTACGTACTGCGTTGCCTGTTTCAACTGAAATTGGTTTCAATGCGTTTTCGCGGGAGTTGTGCGGTACCCATCGTTGACCTTTTCAGGGATCGCCCTGGTTGATAATTATAGACCCTGCAGGCTGCAGCCCACAACCTAATAACAAGAGGACCAGAGCAGCGCCCCTCCAGCCCTCCACATCTCTCTTCCTCATCTCATCCCTGTCCTCGGCTCGCAATGACAAAACTATACATGGCAAATAGCCTACGACAGCCTCTCAAATACGGCATCCTTGCTGCAGTTGGTCTCCTCGGCTCTGCACAACTACTCTACTACTTTGGCTGGGCAGGAAGACTAAGCGCCTTGGCCAACCAGACGCCGCTCGAAGCTATCTTGGAGAGCCAGCCCCTAGACACGATCGAGACTGACCGCGCCTGCGTCCTGCTCGACCGATCCTTCACCTCGGCTACACAACCCGATTTTACGAGGTCTGGAATCAGACAATGGACCGAGTGCCGGACACTCAACAACACTGCTTCTGGCTGGACAGTCCAACACTGTACCACCCCAGGAAGTAATCCTACCCAAAAGGAAGCCGAGTCCACAATCGAGCCACCATCATGCTACCCTGGAGGTTACTTTCGCATCCAGCGGTTACAACCTCCTGCTGGTGAAGGTACCCTACAGTCCGGGACCTGCTATCTGAAGAAAGGATCCGCGCTTGCGGAGGACCCCGCCGCCAACCAATATGCCGCCTCGTTCCTGGGCCCTGACGCCTTCCGTATCGTTCTTGTTGGTCCTGAACGACTCTCACTGATGCAACAACAGTCGCTGGGCAACTGCACCTATGCGATACCATACTTGATTAGTCGACCTGGCCGATTTTGGGTCCAGAAGCTTATTCACACCTACCAAGGTTACGATGCATTGAACGAGAATACAGACGAACAATGGCTACCCGAATATCTCGGCCGTGATCTGCTACTTCAAGATAAAGGGCATCAGAAAGAGCACTATCACTTTGATGTTTGTCCACACTGTGTGTCCTGGGTAGCAATTGATGAAGCCACAGGCCTTGGAGGCACTCAAGACATTTGCTCTCGATCTCCCAATCTTCAATCACGACAATACGGGATCTACACCGCCAGACTACCAGTCGAATCTGTACGACAAGCAGTAAGCCACCCATACCAATGGATCCCTGCACGACCCCGTTGCAGGTTCTACCCTGCGTTGAACGCTTTTGAGTCCATCACCGAGTCCGACAGCGACGAGGTCAAAACCGATAAAGCAGAGGCAACCAAATGTTTACAGAACTCACGATCGATATATTTCGTAGGCGATACACATGTCAGGAATCTCTTCAGTGGCGTTATGCAAAGGCTACAGGGCAGATCTGGTGGGATTGATATGCCAATTCAAGACAGACGGAGTCATACATTGAAGGCGGGTAATGTGGAGGCTAGGTGGGACTATGACGCTACACTGAACGATACCTTGGCGCGCATCTACTACACGCTTTATGGCGAGGAAGAAAATCCAGTCCCTGATTTGGGTGTGCTAGATGGCATGGACACAATCGTACTTGGCTTCGGATCCTTCTCTGAGCACCTGCCCACAACAGAGTACATGGAGCGAGTCTGGGAAGTACTGGATGGTCTTTCTGAGATCTGGAAGCTGAGGAGAACAGCGGAAGAGGATGACTACGACACCTTGGACAGTCTCAAGGTCATCTGGATGGGCGCACCAGCTTGGACTGAAAACATCCAGGGCATCGCCGATAAATGGAAGACCAATCATCGAATCTTGTACTGGAATAAGTTGGCGGACGGCATGGTTGACAGGGTTAACGCGCAAGTAGGAGAACAGGGCATTGTCGACCGGCTTTCAGGGTTCGAGATCACAGTGCCTTTCAAGAACGCCACCCTGGACAACCTACATTACACAAGTGAGACTCCTATCGACAGTTTCTCTGCAGAACTTATCCACAAACTCGATCTTTGTTCGTAGAACGTACACAACCATATGCATGGGACTACTACATTTCAATAGACTATACCATAGACATCATAGACATTATTATTAAACAGGCTTCTCTGCGGAAAATAGATGGTTATGTTTAGTTTTGTGAGAGCCGAGTTTCATGGTAATAATAATCATCAGGTTGGTGATGCTCTCAGTCGGAATTGACAATTGGTATATGCCAACTTGACTTCTTTGTCATTCTGGCACAATGCCGTTGCCTTGACTGCACTCTTCGTCTCTTGATGACAATTCTGTCAAGTCGGAATTCCCTTGCTGAGTCTCGCCCTCATAGATCAGCGTGATGTAACTCATAAAGGGCGTCGTCATACCGACAGCAAATCCATAGACGCCCTTGAAGATCTCTGGCATCGGCCAGACGTTAAAATCACCTCCAAGATCACTGTTGTCCTTGCCAACGCCATGGATTTTGAGCCCGGACAGAATACCGATAGTAATGGGCCAGTAAAGGATAAAAGTCGCCAAGACCAGAGCCGCCATGCGCGGGCCATGAAACCGGAGATAGTTGACAACCTTTTCCTTTCGAGTCTTGTGTACTCCGACGTGTTCTAATCCTACCAACCAGCGGACGATCGCATTCGCATTCTTGGGCATCCTCAGTGGCGCAACAATTCCTTTCTTGAGATCACCGCCGACAGCAAGCCGGTCTAGAATCCAGGTGAGAACCTGTTGGATAATAATCGTGACACCAGCATCTCCTGCTAGGGTGTTGGGCAAGGGCCAGAGGTTGACGGGCTTGCTGGTGCCTTTGTACATGGCAGTAGCGATCCCAAAGTTGATGGCTCCGTCGATGATCATGGCGCCAATCATGTGCATTGCGACCAGATAAACGATATGCCTCGTTGTCAGACCTTCGACTGCAGCCTTACGACCAGCCATGGCGTTTAGTGGTTGTGTTTAAAATAAAGAAAGGGGGTGAGCTGAACAGTGGTTTACACTTGGTCTAACAGAACAAGAGGGAGAGAAGGAGGCAGGCAGGCAGGAGGAAAAGAGTGAGCGGAGAGGGGAATGGGAGCTGACAAGGGGGTGAAGTTGAAGGAGCAGGAGGAAAAGAGGATCGGAGTGTGGGGATTTAGACTTCTGTCAGCAGGGAGAGAGATGAATGATTCTTGGTGATCGGATGATGTGCACGAGGACAAAGAGAACCTCGCGTGAGGTGGGGTTAGATTGGTTGATGCTTGAAAGGAAGGATTGATTAGCCGATTGCTTGGGATGAATGAGGAGAGAGGCAGAGAAGTGAGAGCAGAGTCATATTAAGTCCCATGTGCAACAGCCAGACTCGGCTGTGAGAGGCCCAGTAATGTCTGAGCACAGACTGCAACTCAATTGGGGCGTATTGCTTGGCCTGCTGTTCCAAAATTCGGGATACGGCAACCGCTCGTGCACAATCAAGGAATGCCAATGTCTGAGAAAAAAGACAGAGCAGAAACTGCTGCCCAACCTCATGGGTGCGAAGAAAAAGCTCTCTCATTCTTGTCAAGTGCAAGAACTGCATTATTATAATCACTTTTGTCATTGCACCATGGCGGGAGAGTCGCGAGTGACTGTTCTTCACCCAGCTTTAACATCGACTTGCGAATCTCATCGTGGCAAGCGCGCCTCAATCAACCATGGAGATCGAGATCAAGATCAGACTACCCACAGAGGAGGACACCGCAAAGCTGGAGCAGGCACTCGGAGGAAATCCTGCTAGGTCAGAGGACCAGGACAACGTCTTTTTCGATGGCGTCCACAAGGAGCTGTATGTTATGGATAAAGAGGATGTCAACGAGCAATCAAAAGTCTAAAAACCAGCAGGATTAACCGTGTGTCCGACGGTGAATGTTGACTATTCGTAGAATAAAAAACAAACTCGTCTTCCGAATCAGGATCATTAACAGGTCTGGCAAGGGGCCCATCGCCGTCGTTGCATTGAAAGGAAACGCCGTCCTGATTGACGGTATTGCCACTGTTGAGGAGGTACGCGCTCATCCAGTGATGATGGTCTCCAACATCACAAGTCGAACCAACTAAATTTGTGTCTCCTTGTACCTTGCGAACTGTAGGAAGAGGAAGAAATTGACATTGATGTCGCGAAGCGGATTATTGAAGACCCCAATCTGATCCCGGGTGCTGCAAAGTCGTAAGTAGATTCGGCGCATGCCTACACAATGAAAACCACAACTCATCCTCAATTCTAAAAAAAAATAGACACCGTCTACTAAAAAAAATTGTCGACCGAGTGCCATGCAACGACGGATACTCCCATATGGGCCGATTCAGGAACGAGCGCCGCAAGTTCGAATGGCAGGAATACATTGTTGAGGTGGATCGCACGACAGTAGGTGAAGCGACTCTCGAAGCGGAAACAACATAATGGCCTTTATTATGATATGAACTTGGGCTAATCTTGCTTCATCGACAAATAGTATCCGCATGGAACAGCATATGAGGTCGAAATCGAGTCCGCAGACCCAGAAAAGGCGAAAGCGCGATTGTAAGCACGGCGTGTACTAGTTTAAATAGGACACGAATATCGACATCGCCTAATCACCCTGAAATGCGATTTCTTTCTAGGACGTCGCTGTTGCAAGAGCACGACGTGGCATATGGAAACAGCCAGAGAAACAAATTTGAGAACATGCTTCTCGGAACGCTGATCTAGAGCCTCAATGATGACTCAGAATCGCGTTCACTCATGTCAGAAAATCCATCAACGTTAATGCAAGGCGCCAGAAACCGTTAAATTGTTGAATGGTTGAGCTGGCGCGTGATCCATGTGCACTCTGACGACATGCGTACATTTCTGCATGCAGTATGGAACGTGTCTGTCATATCTCTTGTTTGGTAGACTGCCCATTAGAACATAAAATAAAACAAATTGGGTCCTGTGATGCACCTGTTGCCCTGTGCCTGAATGACCAGCCCCCATCATTTCACCCCCTAAACTGTCTACTGAATCCCTCCCTTTTCCCTCGCTTCCCCTTTTTCTGCACTCTTTACTTGGGTCCATAAAGCTAAGCTCCACGTCTGCCTCCGCCTTGCATACGGGCGGATGACCGATCCTTCACGCCCCTCTCCTCGCCTTTGTTTTCTTCGTGTCACTCCTGAACAGCACGACTTTCTGGACTATGTACGCGAGTGGCGGATTGATTTTCTTCATTCTCTTTCACTAATGGTATTATGGCCATGTGTTGCTCTCGCTGTTCCATCTTGACCCTATCCTTGCGATTCTTGATCCCCTTCACCTTTGATACAATACCGAACAAGCAAAACGACGGCCAAAGCGCGGTCAGCTCTCATACTGCGAGTAAGCACTGTAGATGGCATAATGTGACCAGCTCTGATTGTTCACACCTGCACCCATCCTTGAAAAAAGGGTCAGGAAGCAGCGAAAAGTGTCAGGGAGGGGAACCACGTCATGTCGCCATCCTTTTATATCATTTACTCGGCCTATGCTGCGCTGCGGCCTCTGTAAACACGGGTTGTAGTGGAAACAACTTGCTTTGCCAATCTCCAAGAAAGCGTGTTTCCTTTTCGTATCTGTCATTCGGGCGACTCGATCATGAGCAGAGGTACAAATACACAAACGAATCGGCATCGCCTAACAGCAAGGGTGGATCTAAACAAACAAACAAAAAAAAAAGCATGGACACAATATTCCCCTTTTTTTTATCTTCGTTCTTACTTTTGTCTATTGTCCCTCCTGATCCTCTTTTCTTCACCTTTCCTTCTCAACCTACTCAATCGACATCTTCGCTTGACAACCTTGACCATGACTCTCTCTGCTTAACAGTGTCATTATATTTAACCCATCAGAAACAGTTATATCCGGCTTTCATACTTGTTTTCCCGCTGAGAGCGCTTGTTCTTGAGGTGTCTCGTTCAACTTTCTCCTATTCTCCTACAAACGCATCTAGTTCTGTCAGATTTCCAGTAGTGTTACTCACTCCACCAACGTCTGAGTAGAACCACGAGAAGAAGACGACTCCACCTTTTCGTGCAGGAACCAACGAGCATCTTCCTCGGTATTTTTCTCCACGATGGCTGCATCCCGGGTAGTGTACCCTGCAAACGGTGAAATGCACGAGCCCCATATTCGCGCTACATCTCCTAGTATGGCTTCCTCGCCTCCGACAAGGATAAGAACGAGCGGAATCTTCGCCCGACGACTGTCTCTCACCGCTGCATCCGTCGCCAATTCTGTCTCTTCATCCTCTTTATTTGGGTCTTCACCACCACCTTCAAGCAGTTCTTCGATATACCAGCAAAGCTCCTTCTTTCGATCCTCGAGTTCAGTGATCAACAGTAACCTTGCTGCGAGCTCTTCTTCCATTAACGTATCGTCAGTCTCGAACAGCTCTCCTCCGTCAGCAGTAACGACGGGAGACGGGACTTCCAGAAGATCACGAACGCGCAGCACAAGCCACCCCCCTCCACCAAAGTACAAGACGTCTCGCACACCTCAGTTGCGCATATCGTTGCAGGATGCCGTAGGCGGCCTTGTCCTTTCTCCGCCCGTGATGGCACCTGGAGATTCCATACGAGGACAGATCCATTTGGAGTTACCCAAAGCCACACCTGTTCACTCGATTGAGGTTTGTCTGACAGGGACAGTGACAGCACTGGATGGTACCCGCCTGGGATCAATGAAGACGGTGACTATCTTGGAAGAGTGCAAAACTGTGGCCACAGCCTCGATTACCAATGTTAGGACCAATACCACGCGACGACACGCAACATCCACATCAGGAGCAGCAGCATTTTCGACAGCAACGACAACTACGACAGCAGGAAATGACGATGAGGCACCTAGCAGAGGGCGCGGTAGGCGTGGCAGTGTCGCTAGTATCCAGGATAGGACGCGCTCTCCTGCGATTCCAATCCAAAATACTATCGCAGCCGCAGTTGCAGCAACTATGGCAGCACAGGGCAATTCGCATCGACCTTCGGCGGAGCAGATGTCTAGGACGCTCTCGATGCCTTCGCCCTACTATGCCGCGAGTCGCAATACGTCAACTATGTCACTTAATCGACCAATATCACCGACATCTGCAGATTTACGAGGCCGAAGGACTAGCTTTTCAGCAAATGTTGACACACCCATTGGAGGCTTTGGAGGCATGTCTGGGAGGACAGGCCGCAATATGAGCATGGTGAATATTAGCACGCTCAGTCAATTTCCTGTGGGAGACATAGCCATGGATGATGCTTCATTGCCAGAAGCGCCGTCGTATGATCCTCCGAACTATGAGCGTATTTTTACTTCGACGGCGAGTGGGCGTTCCTCGGGAGAAAGCTCTAGGACAGATGCTGTTGTTCCTTCGCAGTCGGAACCATCTGCTCCAGAGACCGGAAACAGAAACAGTGCCTCCGCAAGTACTGGGGCCGATGATGTGTCGACCTCTGTACCTACTCCAAGTCCAAGCAATAGCTCCGAAAATGGTAAGGGTTTTTTAATAGCTGTGGAGAATCCACCACAACTGATTGTCCACCATCAGCCTAACAGACGATCATACTGCAGTCTCCATCAGTGCACCAAGTAGACGGTCTTCCCGAGAAAGTCGCAATGACCAAACGTCTGCGCCAACCTCCGCTGCTACGGCAACGCCGACAGAACCAGCAGAGCCTAAAGCGGTCCTGATGCAACCCGGCAACTACGTTATCCCATTCTCGATCCGCATTCCTTCGAATTCAGCTATGTCTCTACCAGGCTCGTTTTCGGACCCTGTGGGCACCATCAGCTATCAACTCAAGGCCGTCATGAAGCAGATTTTGCCTAGTCCTGATCCATATGACCCAAAAGCGCTCCTTGTCGAGCCGACCTTCACGTCAGCGACTCAAGTGATCAAACTGATCCCAATGAATGACCCTGCATGTATGCCGCTGTACAGTGTTCCATTCGAGACAGAATCTGTACGAGCAAATGTTGGACACTGGGTCTGGTCCACAGGCTTCATGGAGGCCCATGCATGGGTCCCTAAACAAGGCTATCGCCCGGGAAGGATGGTCCCATTAGTGATCCATATTGTGAACCATTCTGATGCGAGGCAGGTGACAGTTGAAACGACGTTGTGTAAATGTTTACACTACGGGGCTGGGCTGTCCAAGATCAGGGCCATGGGAGAAGCAGGACAGGGTTACATAACGGATCAGACCCTGGTATCACCTCCAGCAGAGCCTGAAACTACAGAGGAGGGGTCTTTATCGCAGACAAGCGAGCGCATTGATGGTGGAGGGCGACCTCGTGCGAGACAGAGAAACCGTAACAGTTACAGGCATATCAACCAACAAGACACATCGATTCCTTCACCACCGGCGTCGCCCTACGGATCCAGTTTCCCGACAACGCCGACAAATGAGCGAGGAGGCGACTCCCCCGAAGGCTCAGTGCATGGCTCGAGAATGACGAGCCCCAATAGCATAACCTCGGTCTCCAATCCGTGGGAATCTGCTCACTCCAACAGCAGCGATAGCAACACCACACCTGTGAGTTCGGGTAGCATTGTATATAACCCAGAGAGTCGATCCGCGATGACCTCGCCTACACCTTCATCCGCGGCTACGACCTCATCTCTTTCTGCGCCTTTGCCGCCGCAGCAGCCTTTGCCGATTGTTCAACACCAGCGCCAGAAGATGTCAAAGTCTAAAACACTGATCAGCTGCAGCCTAGCGGTGGATCGCGAGATCCAAAAGACTATCGCTGTACCGATCCCCCACGCGGCCGGATATTCGATCCTGAATGCCCCTCTGCTCGAGGTCTCGTATGAAATTGTGGTCAAGATCCGAGCCGAGAAGGTTTACTCAAAGGGGATCCGACTCTCAGTCCCGATCGTCGTGGTCGTGCCTGAGGAAGGTGACATTGAGGATGAAGAAGAGCTGTTGGTCAATGCAGGGTTGGCGAGTCCAGCCATGATGGCCAGAGATCTGGGACTAGCATTTAGTGGGGACGAATATGATCTTGGAGACCAGGGCGAGTGTCCGCCATACGAGGCCACAGTGAGCTCGAGTAACAGGCGCAGCAGTCGGAGATAAAAGGAGGAGGGAGTTTCCCGAGTTCAGCATTGACTGACGCGGGCAAACTATCCATCCTGAGCATGTACATAGCACCTCACACAAGAAGAAAAATAAAATAAATGAAGATTTGATCAGGACGATCGTCCTCGCCTTGACAGAGGTGTAATTAACGTGCTAATATCAACTGTTACATGTAGACATTGCAACATGTAATAGTCCTAACAGCATCCGCCTCCACTAAAACTTTGTTTTGGCGTCGTTATTTTGCCGCGAGAAAGAATCGATCGATAACCTTCGTTTGTCGAACCCAGAAAACGCAACTAAATAGACTGACATGTTCATTTGTGTTGTTCATTCAATGACACATGCAAACACGGAAGTCTCAACGGTATCCGTATCTATTAACACCCTTTTTAGCATTGTCTGTTGCTGTTATTTGATGTGGGAAAGAATATTCTTTATTTGTCTACGAGAAACAAGGCTAAATAAATACTTCTAGTTTACAAAACCAGACTCTCTGCTGCCCAGGGTGCACGACAAGGACGTGGTTTGGCTATTCGCACCCCGTTGTTCGTTTTGAGTTTCCGTGGAGGTCAAAAGAAAACGCACAAGGCAAAAACAATAAGCACCTCTCTTCCCGTTTTTGTTTTTTTGCTTAGGACAACAAAAAAAATGGGGGCCAAAAAACTCAAACCCCAGACTGTATCGATCTAAGAACTAGAGAATAAGTAATACGCGTTAGAGGAATGAACAATCACAGTTGAATGAAACGAATGACGAATGCAATTGCAACTTGTTACCCTGTCTCCTGTTTGTCGCGGGGGAAGGTGGGCTGGAAGGTTGAGGAGAGAGAGAGAAGAAAAGAAGAAAGCGCGAACAAAGGAATAAATACGCCCTGCACGCGCATGTGACAGTTGTGGCGTTTTGGCGCCATTTTTAATGGTGGCAAACGAGGCCGAGAGTGAGGGACGCTGTGTACATGTACCATGCAGCAGCTGGGTGGTGGAATACATGATTTCCGTTGTCGCGTAGCGTTCTTTGATGGCTTGTTTCGTCTGCCTTAATGCGCTCGTTTCACTGGATTACAGTTTGAGCTCAAAACAGATCGAATAGTTTGTGTCGGCGTGCATGAATCTCCATGCATGAACCTCTAACATCCACAGCAGTATTGTTACAGCATACCGAATAAGCACCGTCTATCCGCGTCCTAACGTATCTTCGACAGCGACTGATATAGGGAAGTAGACTGAAATGCGAAAGCATCTCTACACACAACAACGTATTAATGAGGGCCGACTATTGACCTCTTCTTACAAGAGCCTTCGTAGTTCATGGCAATAGTATAAGTAGAATCTGCTTGCCTCTCTTTACTGACGATCGCGTTGACTCGTGCGGAATATCCCCCCCAAGAACAGCAGCCCTGATATGCACACAATTCATCCGATTACTGCGCGTCTCAAAATGCATTTCAGGCGAAACTGAACCAACCCTATAAAGCAAACACGCGTTTTTAAGTCTAGATGAACCTGTGGTTCATGGTTCATCGCAGATCATTGTCGTAGAACAAATTCTGTCAGGCACTCCCGAGGCATACCTCACCCGACGATGTGACACCGCTGCGATCAATACGCAAAGGAAATGCTGCTGTTAACACAAGATAAAAGACATGCGCTGATGATATGGTTAGCATTACAAAGATCGCCCGTGGCATCTCCGGGCAGCAGACGTCGGATATCGATCGAGAGGCACTGCTTGCGAGCTGTCCAACACCACCCAACATCTGCAACCTCTATGGTGGTGGTGTAATAGGAACACCGTGGTCATTTGCTTGACAATAGCTTCCGATATTCAGATTTTTTATAATCATGCTGGTATTTGAATAGTACCCATGGTTGGCTCTAGAGTCGTCCCCTGAGATGTTAAATGTAAATACTATGTTCACAAGACTTGAACTGAAAATGCTGCGCATGTTTTCTCTGCCACACAACTCGCTGTTATAATTGCGGTTGCTCTTGGTGCGGCCTTGCTTACGTTTCCGCTGCCCGAGGCAATTGCCTATATTCGCACTCCAATTCCTATCTTTTATTTTGAAAAAAGGCACTGTGGTTCGCGTTCATGGTTAACTCCTTGGTCTTAAAACTACCAGAGGTGCTCAGGTACCTGAATTACCCACTTATTCTTGAATATGTGTTCTTGATTCGTTCCCTGATCTTACTTCGGGTACGGTTGTCGATTGTACTGAGGAGATTGCTCCGGAGGATTCATGCCCAATTAGAGCGAGAGCGACTACACTGGAACAACTGCTGTTCGAGGGCCAAAAGTTGTGGCGATGCTGATGGAGTTGGTCGTGCTTCATATAGCCATGGCGTGGATAGTACCTGTTCTCCGCGGGAGTCAGAGCGTCTGTTGATTTTCGAACCTGACGTCAAGGAAAATGAAGTCGAGGATGATGTCTTGCTCAGCCCGAGCCGAGGCCTTGCTACCGTTTGTTTGTGCGTTCCTGGGCTGAGCAGCTTCATTGTGTGATTCGTCGATAAATATACTTGTTGAGATTCGATCACTTTGACAATCACCGTGAGAGCAGCAGGGTGGGAGAGTGAGAGAGGTCAGCCCGAACAAATGGAGGATTCTCTAGAATGGCATTTGTGGTCGGCGAAGCAAACCTTGTCCAAATTACAAACACAATATAAACAATCTCTGCTGCTCCTCCTCTGGTCATCCTCTCATTCTGCTCCCATCTCTGAATCAGCCCATCATCACTGTCATTGACATTGGGTAATAACCGTGGCGGCTCATCTACAGCCCACTCTTCCCGCCAACATGACCAACCACGCATTATCACCGCTCTGTCCGGCACCGGTCCAGCCCGAACGAGCAGCTGCCCCTTTGACCATCTCTATACCGTCTGCGAAGACCGCTCCTGTTCCTGTTGCCACTACCCCTAATCCCATGCCTGTTCCAGCCCCTATCTTAAACTCTATTGCTGCCCTTAAACAACTGGAGGCTGAGGACGACTATGACGACAGTGGCAACAAACTGAACTCAGTTGACCACTACACCTACCACGGCGCCAACAACTACACTGTTCAGCCTTTCATCTCCGAGCCGGAGACACCGTCGCCGATCCTCTCGGCCTGGTCGGCAGCACAGATGAACCCTGATTACCTCGTTCCATACCACCCATCCCTCCATAAAAGCATCCGCAATTGGACCCAGATTGTTCTCGGACAGATCCGTCAAAGGGGTGCTGAACCAGACACTGTCGTGTCATATTCCATCCAGGCAGCGCTCTCATCGACTGTCCCTGGAATAGCAGCAGCAGTCCCATCGGCCCTGAAAGGCATCTCAACGCCCTCAACCGAGTTGTCGCAGGAAGGGGGAAAAGAGAGCAGCAGGAGTAGAAACACAAACACAAGACCCAGGATTGAAAAACATTTTCTATTCCAGTCCCATCATCATCGAGAGCCACATGGTCAAAATCGTCATTGCGCGTTTTCTACTAATAGCTCTACTCAGCCTCAACCTAAAAAAAGTATGAAGAAAGTCATCGCTCGGCCATTTAAAAAGATGCGTCGATTTTTTAAACGACTCATCTCACACCCCAATAACACAGTCGACTCGAAACTCCCCAAAGACAAGCAAAGTACCTCCACACGTCCTACACCTCCAGAGCAGCAGCCACCACCAGCAATATCATCCTCGCAATCAACACCGCAAGAAATCGATCCAACTGACCCTAGCCTTCAGTACCTGTCTGTATCCGAGGAAGAGAGCGGAGAAGCAATCACTCGTAAGGCCTGCGAACAGGAACGTCCGCAGCAATACCAAGTCCAAGCACAGGCGCAACAACCTGCCAAACCTGTTTCGAAAATGATGAAGTTTATCGACATGATCAAGGACCACATCCAAGATCACCACCACCACGACCATGAGGTGACAACGACTACCGCGCAAGGCGACGAAAGGGCGCAGGCCGCCAGCGCCCCTGCCAAGAGTCAGAACACCGCGGCCACATCGACGGTCACTTCAGCAGTCGCAGCGCTACAGAGGGGGATTGAGCGTGCACGAGGACCACGAATGCATCCCAAGCTACTGGAACTGTACGAGATCACCGACCATGTTCTGGGCGTTGGTACGTTTGCGACAGTCAAGGAAATTAAGCTGAGGAGTACTGGACAATCTTTTGCACTCAAGATTATTCTCAAAAAGACTATCCAAGGTAAGAGATGGGATGAAGGGAATCAAAGTCTTGGCACTATGATGGATAATCGGATCTTTAACGAGCATAAATAACCAATGTGATTTGGCCTTTATTAGGAAAGGGCGCAATGCTCGATACAGAGATTGCTGTCCTGTCCAAGGTGCGCCACCCCAACTGCATCTCGCTCTTGGAGATGTTCGAGACCGAAGATGCCGTCTACCTAGTCACGGATCTCGCAGCCGGAGGAGAGCTCTTTGACCAGCTTCTGAAGAAGGGCAGCTACACGGAGGGCGACGCTGCACGGCTGGTGCGCGAGATTCTGTTGGGAGTTGAGTACCTACACAGCGTGGATATTGTACACCGAGACCTGAAGCCTGAAAATTTGCTGTTCCTGGACAAGTCTGAGAACGCCCGGTTGATGATCACAGATTTTGGATTGAGTAAAGTATTGACGAGCGGGAATGATGTGCTTATGACGGCCTGCGGTACACCGGGATATGTAGCGCCCGAGGTTCTGGAGCAAGTTGGACATGGCAAGCCAGTAGATATGTGGGGCGTCGGCATCATCGCCTTTACGCTACTCTGTGGATACACACCCTTTTGGGGAGAAGGTACACGCTTTATTTTGTTAAACATGTTTCTCCCGCACAGGCCTTGCCAAAACAGCGCCACTAATTTTTCATTATCCTTTGAATGCATAACAGATCAGTCACAGCTGTTCGAAAACATCATTGCTGGCAACTACAACTACGACTATGAGTACTGGAAGGACATTTCACCGCTTGCCAAATCTTTCATTGACTCGTTGCTCGTGCGACCTGCCGAACGACGAGCCACTGCAACCCAGGCGCTGTCACATGCTTGGTTCCGCGCCATGCTCGATCAGGATCTGCTTGCACCTGCCTCGCCCTCAGACAGCATCAATCTCTTGCCTGGTGTTCGCAAGAACTTCAATGCTAGGAGCGTTTTCAAGAAGGCTGTTCGAGCCGTTGGCATACTACGAAAGATGCAAGCGACTCAAAACAATAACCAAAGCCATGATCACGACGCCAATCTCCCATCTCAATTGATCGGACCCAATGGTGAAGATGCAGGCGTAGGCGCGGTGTCCCCTGTAGCCCCATCTGCGAACGAAACGCCTAAGGTGCCAGAAGGTGTTGTGTCAGATAGTGGAAAGGCAGGACCGAGTAGTTTGAGACCGAGTTTCCCTGATGTAGTTAATGCAGCAATACTGGTAAAGCAAGGGATGCGATTAGAGATGGTATCGGGTGAAGTTGAGACGGAAGGTGGACAGTAATGGTAACGAGGACCACCTGTAGAGTGCGAACCCACTCCTCGAGTACCCGACTGCCAAGGATGCATAGCGATGCGCTTAGTTAGTATACACCTAATAATATATCCTACATCATTTTATACATCTGTACTTTTTTTGCGACAAAGA
The DNA here is from genome assembly GCA_025201705.1 of Dissophora ornata. Taxonomy (NCBI): domain Eukaryota; kingdom Fungi; phylum Mortierellomycota; class Mortierellomycetes; order Mortierellales; family Mortierellaceae; genus Dissophora; species Dissophora ornata. The sequence continues at coordinate 48,009 of MU616590.1, forward strand.
TATGAAGTCTGTTATCAATACCATTGCATCTCTCCTCTAACTCACTTTCGAGCTTGGTAATGAAGCCATTTTCAGACACTCCACCTATTTTGGTAACTCCAAAAGTTCTACGCGTTACTCTCGCTGTAGGTTTCAAAGTGTTTTGCGGAATAAATCCGGGCATAGCGCTCATGATACATTAGACTAGCACTGGTGTGCCTGCAACCAAACTCTTCTAGCGCCGCATTTGCTGAAATGAATGTCATGTGGTTGCCATTCAAATCTCTTTTTCGCATTCTCTTTTTTGGGAGCGCCACCAAAATTATCCCACCCAGCACATGCTGCTTCCAGTCACGCAGCCATGGTTTTCACCTTATTTGGTCTCGTTTTTTCCCTGCTGCTCTGCTGCTTTTCCCTTCTGTCTTTTTACGTCAACAACCATGGGACAATTCAACTCGACCCTCGCACACACTCCCTCACCTTCTCCTCCTTCATCATCTTCTCCTTCAATGCCCTCCCTCGAGGAACTGCGGGACGTCCCACATCGGATCCTCGCCTCAACCAACAAGGCCCTGGCAGACCTTGGGGGTACTATCGTCTCGATTGCCAAGCCTGTCATGGCTTCGATTCCTCGACGCAATGGAAACTCTCTGCCCCCAGCACCCTTAATACCACCACCTCCTCCTCCATCTGTGTCATCACAGATAGTCCTTTGGGTTCGAAAGAATCCAGGAAAGATTGTTCTAGGGACCACACTTCTTAGTTTTGCGTTGGTTGCAGGATCTGTGGCATACCGAACTGGGAAGATCCATCGCCAGATGAAGAGAAGATTGAGGATTTTGCATGGCACAAATAGATCGAGAAGAGAAGTTATTGGTAAAAGATATTCTCATTGACGATTTTAGCAAAAGTCGGGTAGGCTGTGGGAAAAAAAGGGAAGAACACTAACACCGCTTTACCAATCTCAAACTGATAAATGTTGTGATAGTGGTGACGAATGTGGCAACGATAGAAGGTTATACTTTGTCATTGGACTTGCATGCACGTGGATTCATCGTCTTTGTGGCTGTGCAGGATCAGGCAAAGGCAGACGAGGTCCACAGCTGGGGAAAAGCCCATATTCACCCCGTCATTGTTCCTGATCTTTCTGAGGTGAGCATTAAGATGAAGGTAGATGTCTTTGAGATACGGAGAAATGCGTTACAGGGACAAACAAACTAACGCATAGAAATCACAATTAGGCAAAGGACGTGGAGGTTTTGGTCGCAGAAGTATCCGCTTATCTGGATGAGGTCAATGGTGCTTTGATTAGGACACAGCCACACTCAGGGACGCCTTCTGATGCTGCCCCAGTGGACATCTTGACCCCCCCTGCTTTCAACTCGCCAGTGTTTTCTTCATCGTCATCATTCATGCTAGTTGAGGAGGAAGAACACGTGTCCACGTCATTGACGAGTAACGCCCAGTCAATGGAAGAGGAACTGTCATCTAGCAAACACGTTGACCACCCCAAGTTCGCCTCATCCTTCAGTAATACTGAGCCATTGTACCGCTTGACGGCCGTTATAATCAATCCAGACAGGACCGACACAGGCTCGATTGAAAATCTGGACGTGGAAAACTGGCGACGTTGTTTTGATATCAATGTCACGGGGACAATTCAGATTGCCCACCACATGCTGCCTTTGGTAAGCGAAATCCCTCCAAACAGCATGATGCTTAAACTTCTATTTTTGACTAACTGGCTACTCGTTTAATATCAACATAATGTGCCAATATCCCTAGCTAAACCGTACTTTGGCTCTGCCAGAGCCAAAAAGAAGGTCTCCAAGGGTGATTTTCATCACGTCCGCTATCACTAGCAACTTTGGACTGCCCTACCAATCTGCTGCCTGCGCTAGCCATCATGCCATTGCTTCGATTGCTGATTCCCTGAGGCGCGAGGTGCAGCACAAGGGCATCGATGTCGTTTCCTTGAAAGCTGGTATCCCTGGTCTTTATCGAACCAAGGTAAATTATGTAACAAGGCTGAAGAAATTTTGCTCGCGTCCATTCTTCTCCATTTTTTCCCCTTACAAATTCCCCGAAATTTCCTGTTGCAGGAGGGTCCTATCTTTCATGGATTAGATATGAATTGGTATTTTGGACCCTACATTGAGCTGCTTCATTGGTGGGTCAATCCTATCAAGATGTTAAAGTCAGCGTTCCAGCAGCCCGCGACGTCCGAGGAATTGTGCGATGCGGTCTTTAATGCTGTGATGGCCACTAGACCTGCGATTACACAGACAGTGGGGAAGAGCGGCTTCGCGTACTCATTTGTGGGCTGGGCTGCACCTAGCAGAGTTGTTGACTGGTCCATCCGCCGAGCAGCAGTCGGTTCGCGTCCTGATACTTCTGGCTCAATGAGCACCATTTACTCTCCTTCTTCATGGACTGCAACGTCTACAGAGTCGACATAATCTTTGTTTCTGCTATGCTGTCACAAACACTTTGTACTCAGGTCTTACATCAGCGCGAGAGTCTCTATAAATAAAAATGGCCGTTGCTTGCTCGTTCTTTTCTTTGTTGCTTATGATGAAGTCGTTTTATAATTATTGTCATTACATTTATTTGTGTATGCATGTGTGCGTGTGTAAATGCATTATGTAAAAGTGTGTATGTGCGTGATGTGCGTGGGTGCGTGGGTGCGATTTTTTTTTAGAATTGACGTCCGTATCCATTATTATGTGGCGTCCGACCACCATAGTCAACCTCTGAGGGCTCGACACCATAGCTGTCGACTGCATAATCCCCTGTCCTTGCAACTGAAGTGCCTCCTCCGAACTGCTGCTGACGTGACCCAGCGCGTACGAGCGCCTCTTGAGGAACAGCGGGAGCGATCACAGCGTCTTTACTGTATGCCTCATAACCGTTGCCCGTCTGTCCGGCATCGTAGTAGGCGCCGTCACCGACATAGTTACCGTTCTGGTCATATCCGCCGCTATATCCCTCCTTATAGTACTGCTGGTCATAACCTTGCTGACCGTATCCTTGCTGGTCGTAAGCCTGTTGAGCGTAGGCCTGCTGGTCATAGCCATTTTGGTCGTATTGATTATACGACTGGTCGTAGTAACCCTGCTCCTTAACTGCGTTCTGCTGGGCGTAGCTTTCATCATAGTACTGATCATCATAATATCCATCCTGGTCGCCAGCAGCGGCGTTCTTTGCGCCACGGGCATTGGGCCTGCTCGAAAACGGGTACGACTGATCTCCAGTGGCAGCCGCGGTGACGCCCAAACTCGACCTTGGCTCAGAACGCCGGTTCGTCATGCCATAATCAACTGCTGAGAAATCAGGCATATTGGACCTGCTCTTGTTCTGTCGCCATCTCACCAATGCAAATACAATGCCTAGGAATGCAACGGAGCCAACAGCGATACCCGCATACTTGAGAGTCGATGTTAAGCTGCTTCCACTGCCTGAGGAAGAGGATCCAGTGCTGGTGCTGGTAGTGTTACACTGCGTGGACGTTCCGGGCCGGCCAAGGCCAGTACAGATCTTGTTTCCGGACTTGTCCGTCGCGCAATACGAGAATGCAGGATCGGTACAGTCGCGACTGACGAGACAGGTGATAGTAGGGTCGGCAGCGCAGAGCGACTGATTTTGGGCCATGGCCTGACACACACCCGTCGTGGCTACGCTCGTCTGGAGGGCACAGAGTTGGTTCTCAGGACAGTCGGCGCTGCTCATGCAGGTCGTGTTTGTTGCGACAGGAACAGTAGTCGTGGTCGCCGTTGCAGTTGTAGTGAAGGTCGTGGTTGGGACAATTACGACTGTCGTCGTCGTAATTGTAGTCGTGATAACAGGGACAGTCGTAGTCGTGGCGGTAGGGATCGTGGCGACGGGGGTAGTCGTTGTGGTGGTGGTCGTGGTGGTGGTCGTAGTAGTAGTAGTAGTAGTGGTAGCGGTAGTGGGGACCACCACAGTGGTCGTAGTCGTGCTGGTAGGATTCGCCTCAGGTACCGTAGCCGCCAAAGGCATAGCGGCCTTGGTATTGTTAGACGTGGTGCCTCCGGCGGCGGTTGCAGAGGGGAGGGTGGCGAGGAATGCAGCGGCGCAGAGAGCCAGCAAGGAGGCAGTTCGTGTTGGAGACAGGCGCATGGTGGATGGCGTTTCGGGTTGTGTTTTATCGGCCAAGGATATATTAAGCAGCGTAGTACGAAGGGCGATACAATTGGGGGGGTATGCGTGTGATGATGAAACCAAGTCGACACAAATAAGAAAGCGGCGGGTGTATTGTTGTTTGGAGTGCGCACTTCGTTCCTGAGACAAAGCGACGAGAGAGGGAAGAGGAAGACGTTAACAGGGCCAAGCTGTGAAGGGAGGACCAGGGCGCAGAGGTTGTAGAGGGGTGTTGTGAGGTTCGGTCCAGGTAATCTGCTATCCGCAATGAGCGTCGACCGTCACTGGCAGTTGTGGGAGAAATGGGAGATCCGGGGACTGGGAAAGGACGTCGGGTGAATGACTATCGGCACGAGTGACAAAAATGCAGGAGAAAAAAGGAGGAACGAAAAGGATATTAAGAATAGTAAGAGAGGGTTGTCTCTGTCCGGACAGGAGAGAGTAAATGGTATATGGAGGAGAATGGACAGAAAGGAGGGAAGGGAAAGGAGAAAGAGTTGTGAAGAAAAGCGGAGTGAGGGAAGGGGAAGAGGAGAGAGCGGTATGGAATGGGGGTACAGAGTTTATGGCTTAGAACACCAAAAAGAAATTGCAATAGACTCTGACCCAACGGGTGCGACCAACTGAATGAGTCGGGTGCCAAACTCAACCCCTCTGCCAAACAACTCGCCACAAAACAGGACTGTTGCATATAATCATTAATCTGTTTGCGTCGACAAGAAGCGTAGTCTATGTCTTTCTTTATCTTCGCCCCAGCGGCGTGCTCATCTTTCTACAGGACTGAGGAGCGTTCTCACACGAGGGAATAAACGAGTCGCAAAGTGAACCTTGAGCCAGACAAGCGCAGACTTGCAAATGTAAGGTTTATCATGGGTGTGAGGGGCTGGCGCAAACCACGCCCTCTCTGAACAATGATTCGCAGTCTCCGACATATCGATCTATCGCTCTGTGGCTCTGGACCTGGTCCGGTCGTTCGTGCTCTTGGCTCCTTCTTTATTGAGCAATATCGATGGCATATGCCTCATTATGCCTTTTCCCACCATCTCACTCTCCGACCCGCCGCGATATTGTCTTGTTCCCAGCGCGGAGGGCACGTCGGTCCTATTAGTCTAAATGCCAACTCGCATCATCGAGAAGACATGTCAAAGCGTCTGAACTACTTATGAAGAAAAGACTGGGGTTTTGTGGATGGTTATGATCGTACCACTACCCTCTGCGCTTTTTATAAGAATAATAACACATGGATCAATATTGGTGTGCTCTCATATTCTCTTTTTCCATCGGCTCATCGTGCGTGGTCTTTGGGGAAGAAGGGCACGCTTTTTCTTCTCTTTCCCACTTCATGCGATTGGATAACCTTTTTTCATTAATCTGACGCCCTTGAAAAACAAGCAGCCCAGAGAGTACGTTCATGTTCTCGTCAGTTGACACGAAGTCTTTCAATTGCTGAATCCTTCCAATTTCGACCAATCAGGTAGTTGCCAGGCCTCTTTGATTTAAACGATCCACACCAAGGCAAAGTGAAAAGAAACATCCGTGATTTCTATGGAGCTTAATCGCGGCGTTCACGTCCCATTAATATGTGTATCGCCTGACTACCTGCCAATAACTGGCGCCGGTAGACATTCCAAGCTGAGAAGGGGCGCTTACGTCTTTTCAATGGCTGTCAAGTCTGCCATCGTCTAGTCAATTAAGAATCTCCAACTGTACAAGTCACCTCATGTGTCCTCGTGTTACCTAATGATACGGCTGTGCCATAGGCATGTTGATCAATGCACAGCATCCTCGATAACGTTCATACCATCAGCCACTCAATTGACTGGCGCCTAAACACATGCAAGAAGGCGGCCTGACGCCGTGCATCACTCCAAACAGTCTAGACAGGTTATTTGTTCGCCATCTATCTTCCCCTTCATTCACCCCCTGAGCTCAAGCTATCCTGTCCTATTCTATATTGCATGCATCGTAACTGGATGACAATACACCGCGAGCACAAAAAATGGCAACAAGTGAGTGCATTCAGGGGTAGAGGGCTAAAAGCCTTTCCAGAAGCAACGGTGGGGCCCAAAGATGGACTGGGTCAGTGAGCAACATTGAAGCCAAAAGAAGAGCGCAAGCAAGCAACACCGACAGATGTACGGCTTATGTCTATTGGTCATGGATATGGAGGTGTTGAACAACGGACAGCTGGCCGTGTTCTACTCAAACACGAAGGAACAACCATTTCGTTTTCTGTCTCTATCTCTATTTTTTTGCATACAGTCCTGTCCTCCTGTTCTGATTCAAGGATATTTCTGTTCGTGGCACAAATACAGGGTCGTTATCCAGACGACCATTTGCTTTTGCTACACCATGTCGGTAGCCTAGCGCAGCAACGCACCCCTGGAGCGTTTTACGTTGCTTGCTTTTTCCTATCCGTCTGTGTATGTGTGTGTGTGCTCTCTCCTTTTCCAGCTTGCCCCTGATTTTTTTTTTGTCCGTTGTAGAGCCATCATCCAGTACATCAGGTAATCCTCTTTGCACGAACGTTTTGCGCGCATGAATGGCGTCTAGGGGGTGAAGAAGAAGGGATCAACCTAACCTGCACACGTTACACTAAGGCCCTCCTATCCTCCCTTCCCCTTCACTTTCCCTTTCGCGCATCAAGCGTACACCTGCAAAAAATGTTTAGAAAAGGGAAAAGGGAATATATTGCATTAACGCTAAAGCGCGAATCGATGCTTCGTGCAGACGACCGAGGGATTGACGGCTACTATATAAATAGAGAGGTGGTAGCACAACCTTGGACCCTTCGCTTCTTTTGTTCTTTATACTGTCTGGACATCCTGTACTCTTTCGTCTCCTCGACTTTGTACTTTCCCTTGTCGGAATCCCTGTCGATTCATTTCGATCCATTGCAGATAGAAGACACGTCCATCATCCACCTAGGGTCCATTATTCACTTTCACTTCTTCGTCCACCCCATCAAGATCCACTGCCACTGCCACTTCGTCCCTTGCTCTTGCTGTTTTACAAAGCTCTCACGACGTCCATACACCTTGTTCCAACTCTCACCAAAAATAATCCCATCGTCTGTCTCGATTGCCTTTCACCTCTCTCAAGGGTCGAGCGCTTCCCATTTCATCGTACTCTCTTTCCGCCTCTCGTATTACCCACTCTCTTAACGACACTCCTTCCATAAATCCATACGTGATGCCTCAACAACCAGATCCCGCCAGTAAGTGTAGCTTTACGTTTTCTAGATCCTCGACTTTCTTGATAATTTCTCGTGTTTTTCTCACAAGTGCCATTTTTTTTCCCGCCAAAAACCATCATCTTCATGTTAGCCGTCATCTCCTTGATGGTCTCTCTGTTCTCCATCTCGCTCATGTCCGTGTTGTTCGGTCGTAAGACATCGGGCACGAGCATGGCCACGATCAACTATGCCCGCGGTCTCGTCATCTCGCTCTACATCGTCTCTTGGGGGTTCACGACTATCGCAGCAGTCCTAACCTCGACCAACGTTGGCAACATCACCTCGTGTACGCTCTCGATCTTTGTCTGCCTGTCGCTTTACGCCGTATCCAAAATCATTATCTACCTATTCTTGATCGAGAAGGTCTTTGTTGTGAGCTCCGTTACCTCACGGCGCAAGGACACCTTGGTAAGGGCTGGCCTTTTTATCTTCGTTTCGTGCTAAAGTTCGTTTCTCCGCGTAAAATGCCTCCATCTTGCCAGTTGAATGCAATGCAATGTTTGTCCGTTGAGCTCTGACATGTTGATCTCCCTACTCTCTCTTTTTCTCCCCTTTATTTTTATGCAGCTCTACCGCATCAATATTCTTCTATTGACGCCCTACACCGTTATCCTCGTCCTCATGATTATGAACCGGGTCGCTGTAATCGACGAGGCCGAGGCCTGCTATATCGGCCTCAAGCCCACAGCGTCGATTACACTAATCCTCTACGACATCTTCATATCTTGCTGGCTCACCATCCTCTTTATCCGCCCCCTCATGAGCAGCACTTCAGTCCTGCAGGGTCCGAGCAAGGGCAAGCTGCGCCAGGTTGCCCGTCGCACTATGGGTGGGTCCATTGTAGCCTTGATCTTGAGCTCGGCCAACGTCTTCACCTTGGTGTACTTCAAGGGTTACGAGGACTCGGTCTTGTGTCTGTTGTCGTGTACGCTTGACGTGACGTTGAACGCGTGTGCGATCCATTGGGTGACTTCGAGGGCGACCAGGTCCCATGTGGCCGACAAAGGATCGCGTGGTGCAAATGGCACTAACCCCAACAGCAATAATAACAGCAATTTCCAGAACCAGTTCTTGAGCAACAGCCAATACACTACCGAGGGCACGTCAAGCATCGAGAAACACATGATTCCGTTGTCGACAGACTCTCATATCTCGGTAGTAGTCGAGTCCTACGTTGAGAGCTAATAGGTCATCCATCTTTAATGCTCAAGACGATTGGGTCTGGCTTCATACTTCCTTATAGTTTTCGCATATAAATAATTACACGAAGTTGTACCCCCATTCCATAGGACATTAAAAGCATAACGCAACGGCCGGAGGGGGATTATTTTTGATAGCTACCACTCACCATGATATGAAAGAAATAGTTTTTTGTACTATCAGCAGGGAGCAAGTGCGCGTTGGACCGAGCGTTGTGCAGCGTGAAAATATGACACGGGCCATTTTTTTTCAAGGGTGTGCGAACAAAGCGGTGATTCATTTCCATCTCAAAGAGCCCCCTGTTCACGCTTTATTGCGAAGAGCGTAATCAATACATTCTCGCCACCAGCTAATGCTCAACTTTGACATCTACTAATAATACTTTTTTTTTTTTTTTTTTTGGTACTGAAGGGTGCTTAAGAGTTGTACTACAAGAGACAGAACCAACCATGAAACAGGTTAGTTAAAGACATAGAGTATTCATTGCTTTGATGTCATGTCAGCTACCAGAGGCAAAAATAAAAATAAAGTCTCTCACCTTTTTGGCGACCATACCCTCAGGAGGACGGGTCTCGACAGGGGCCTTTCCGACCTCATCCCAGTTGGTCGACAAGCAGGTTCCATTGCTCTCAGTGAAACTCTTCATCATTGCGCGCTTCGTGTTGTCATCGGCATCCTTGTAGATCTGGGCGAAGAGCTGGTTCAGCGCCTTGTCGCCATCGGCCTTCTCTTCCTCCTTGGCAGCCTCCTTTTCCAGTGCATCCCAGTTCTTAGCCTTCTTGGACGATGTCGGGTATGCTGGGGCCGCAGCTAAAGTTAGGCCAATAAAAAAACGAATAAGGAAATATTAGGAAAAAGTCACAACACGTAACAGACAGTCTGCCAGTCTTACATACCGGCAACAGTGGCCATGGAGGTGGCATTGGCATCATCGCCCTCGAGAGCACCCCACTTGAGGGCAAAGCGCTCCTTCTTAACCTGAATCTCAATCTTAGTCGACAGGACCTCGAACTTGCTCTCTGAAGGCACGACAGGGTGACTCAAAGGATCCAGCTCCAAGGAATAGTCCGATCCAGTAGGCATCTTGACAGAGACCGACAGCTACATTTCAGATGAATAAAAAACAAGTCAGCGTTGGCCCCTTTTTTTACAGTGGCGTGTCAGTCATCTATATTGTACTCTCTCCCTTACAGCCTTATCGGTAATGTTAATGTCGACGGACTCCTTCTTGGCGTTCTTGATAAAAACGCTAATGGTGACATAGGCGTCATTCTGGTACCACTCATGTCTAAGAATACCCCAGGAACCCGACGTTAGTAGCTTCTTCGGTGTCTCGATATGCTCCCATACCTTCTGTCGTCTCTGAAGATGAATTTATTGACAATTACCTGACGCGGTGCACAGCAGGCGTGGCCACAGGAGCAGGAGAAGCCGCAGGGGCAGGAGCAGCAGCAGCAGCAGGAGCAGCAGGGGCAGGAGCAGCAGGGGCAGGAGCAGCAGCAGCAGCAGGAGCAGCAGGGGCTGCCTTGGGCTGCTTGGCGAGTTCCTGTTCAACCTTACGCATCCAGCTAGAAAGAGTTCTCTGCTCGGGACTGAGGGCATGACATGCCTCCAGAGCAACCTTAGCGGTCTGGTAGTCCTGAATGTGGTAGGCAGCAACTCTACACAACGGTTGGTTGAGGAGCGGTAAGTTGGGTGAGTGGCTGCACGAGGAATACCACAATCGTTGCTTTCAAGATTGTAGGAAACCACACAGTCGGCAAGTCCGTTATTCCGTGTTGTTCTTACCCTTTGCGGAGCTGCGCCTTTGCCTCGACAGTGACATCGACCGAGGGCTTCTCCTTGATCAGCTCCAGTGCCTTGAGCGCATCCTCGTACGCCTCCTTGTCCTTGCCCAGCTTCTGGTAGGTGGCCGAGCTATCGATTTTAAGACGCGAAAAAATGGCAGCCGTGCAATCAGTATCACAGTTATGGGTCTATTTAAGTAGTCCACGCAGAGAAAATTCCCCCACCTCCTCTTGAGGAGGGAGCAGCTATGTATTTTCCGCGTTTCTGCATCCACAGTCTCTCAAGTCTTAACAGGAAATCCAATTGCAAAGTCGAATCAGGGCTTTTGGTTCCTTACCGCTTCAAAAAGATCTCGACATGAGTCGCGTTGATGTCGATGGCCTTGGTGTAGAAGGTGAGTGCTTCCTCATAGTCCTCATCGGCAAACGCGTGGCTGCCCTGCGCAAACAGGTCCTGAACTGTGGCCATTATGTGTTGTTTTTTTTACTGGGGCAGAAAGTGTACGGGAAGAGTTTGAAACAGCTGTTGGGGGTTGCGCGATGGTTGTGGGATATCCTCGGCAAGCACAAGTCCTGTTATGGGCGCGAAAATTACGTCACCGAAGTGACGTTACTCTCACGTCCAGCCCCGAATCATCGGGAGTGTGTTTGCGACACACATAAGTTTTACGGTCCTGTTGATCATACCCAACGGTTAGACTTACTCAAACGATGTCTTCGTTGTTGTAACAAAGCATCAACAATAGACTTACCGGCCATCAGAGCCATAGGACCGGATTCGCGACCACGTATCGCTTCAACGCGCGGGGCGAGCCCCAGGTACGCGCTACGGTATTCAAAAGAGGAGAGCTTGGTTAATCCTCGAACTATCACTCTCGCTCCATTTCTCGCCGTCCTCTTGCGGATAGCACCAAAACGGAGGTAAGAGAGTAAGAGGAAGAGGAGAGGTTGAGTTAGAGGGTAATGGAATGGTTATGAAAGAAAATACGCATGTATTCGACACGCAAAACTGCTCACCCAATAAAATAGGTATATATCTACAATCTTCATGAACGACTATCGATGAAATGCCAAGATTACGTCCTATATTCAGTTCGGAACAAGTTCCATGGTATTGAATCGCATGCCTTAATCAGGAACTGCAATACAAAGCGGTTTAGAAGAAAACCAAAGACGAAGAAATTTGCTCCGCATCCGGGCACTAAGGATAACATCATGGAGTGTCTTTTTTGATCCTCGTAAAAGGAGATAGTCCATCACAAGCATGAAGACGAGTTCGTAATCTTAGTTTATATGTATGTAGTCAAGGATTTATTTGCGGGGTGAAGCTCATTCTCTACGAGGAATAATAAGAACGGCGAGATTGCAACGGTTCTAAACAAGAAGAGATGCCTAAGACGTAAGTGTTAAGAGATGTGATGAAGCAGGCCACCATAGGTTTCCACAGTTGAATTCATAGTAAAAAATGCTACACCTTCGTACTCGTGACAGCACATTTCGGAAGGGAGCTCACCTTTGGCATGCTGTCGGGACGTCCCAAACAATATGCCACATAGTCAGCGATTCTGTGAAGAGACAATCTGACCGTACGATATAAGAGAAAGAAAAGACGGCGACAACATCAAGAACAGCATTGGAGCAGATAAATGAGGACACGCCTTCCTACTCGCGGCAACACGTTTCAGGAGGGGGTCCGCCCACTTTTGGCATGCTGTCGGGACACCCAAACAGCACCCACTTAATCAGCTTAATTCCTTGCTAAGAAAAGTATGATCGTACAGCAACGGCGAACAAAACGGCGGTAATATCGGGAGCAGCACCAGTTGCGATTGAAGGGAGATAAGAAAAAGGGTACGCCTTCCTATTCGCGACGACACATTTCAGAAGGGAGCTCACCTTTGGTGTACTGTCGGGGCATCCCAAACAGCACACCACTTGGACCGCTACTCTGGTGAAGAGCTGCAGCGTTGCTTTGAACTGCCAGCAGCAACAGCGGAACAGACGGCTCGACGTTTCTATAGGCAGCTGTCGGGACCTCCCTAACAAGCGAGTGCCTTGTCAGCCGGTCTGGCGCTCGGAGTGGGTCGTGATTCATTAACTGCTAGCAGGTCATCATCGCAGAGTGTAGCATGCGTGCTACCACAGCCTGGCCGAACGGATATGATAAATAGCTGTGGGAAGGAAGGGCCGCAGGGCTACCGATGGTGTGGATAGTTACGCTGAGTGAGTGATGTACTGTGTTGGATGATTCCACGGTTTGCGAGACAATCCAATGAGGTGAGGTGGAGGTTGAATAAGGAGCAAAGTGGTGTTAAAAGCGAGTCCAGTCACACTTTTTCGACCTGGACAAAAAGCATGTTGGGTCCTTTTGGGCAAAGTCCAGCAGACACCCTACTCCAGACTTGCAAAACAGGAACATCTCCGTCCAATCTTCTCATTCCTCGCGTAACCTCGCTCCATAAAACACTTCCTCCGCTTTACTTCGCGGGGTGCAGCTCGCTGTTCAGGCGTCATGGCTGTGTATCCTAAATTCGACGGTCCGGAGGAGCTCGCTCTGCCCAGCACACTCAACGTTCACGACTTCTTCTTCCAGCACCCACCCAGCCAATGGGAACCCAGCGTCTTCGCCACAAAGCCGACGACGCAAAGCATGGATCAATTCATGCATGGCCTATACAAGATCAACAAGCGCGGTGGAGGACCTGTCGAGAGACATGCTGGCAAGTGCCTCGCGTTCCTCCGCACTGAAATCGGGAAGACAGTTATTGCGGCAGCTCAGGGAACATTATCCCTTCGGCTGGAACAGGAGGCCGCAGCCAAATCATCCCATAAATACGACAAGGCTGTGTAAGGGTCCATGTTCGAGGCTTTGGCCAAGGGTACTCGATGGATTTTCTCCGCTCGTGCTTTCTCTTTATCGAGATCAAGAAGCGTGCTCCCTAACGTGATACTCCTTTATTGCTGCGTTTAGTTGCATCATCAGCGCCCATGACAGCCACAACTGCAGTAAAAGAACAATTGCAGACGTTACCAAAGTCTCTCGAGCCAACTTCAACGTCCTCCAGCAAAACAGTAACGGTGGCAGTTTCATCGTCATGTTCCGGTCGACCTACTTCAGCCGTGACCACACGCTTGAGGACATCAGCTAGAACGACAGTAGCAGCATCATCATCGCGTGCGCCTTCAGCCTCGTTATCGCCGCCACCTCCGTCAGCTTCATCGGTGTCGTTTACCAAATGTAACAAGCGCAAGGTGGGCCGTCGAACACAGGTGAGTCGGAACTCTAGTCTATGCTGATTACTTGCGCCGAATCTATCCGATGTTTAACAAAGCCCTGTTCCTATGCTTGTATAGCGTTTCGTGGAGATGGATCGTGGGCAGTTCTGGATGCTGAAATCGGGCAAGACAGTAGAGGATATATTGTTTGCGGCTAGTTTACAGGAGAATGCGACGGTCAAGTAAGATACATAATCACCTGATGAACATACACGCAAGACAATAAAGGTATCTGGCACGGCTGACTGGCTCGTATTGTATCCATAGGATCCGGTCTTTCACTCTCGATTTCAACTGCAGCGCCACCAAGGCGTTATTCAGTGCGGATGAATGGATAGAGCTGCTGGAAGCAAATTCATTTGATTTGCCAAGACTTCCCAAGACTACAGAGGACTATCTCGGAACTATTCGACAGAAATTACTCAGTGGCGAGCATGTTTCTATGGTCCCTTTACCAACTAAGGAAGACACGTTCTCGTGCGAACTGGCAATGACCACCTGCATGAAGTGGTATGCTCTATAGTCACGCATGACACTGGTGATTTGCAATTGGGTCGACATTAGGATATGGCTGTTTGAAGAAGATTATATACGTGTCCTGACTGTAGGGCGCGCCTTTATAAGAAGCATCCTGCGCCATTTGCCTTTGATGGGTTGTCAGAGGCCTTTTGGGCCCGCACATCATGGCCACTTCTTAAAGATCTCTTTGACGATATCCCATTTATCACCATGTTGGACGGGGAAAAGGCTGGCTTGGAGTTGTCGAAGAGAAAGAACAAAAGCAGAAAGACTGATCTGGAGACATCCTCTCGCCGACGTATTGGTCGGAAGCTGGACCTAGTTGCAAGGGATGTTCTTAGCAAGAAAGACTAGTTTATTGTCGAGAGCATGAGAACATGGGACGAACAGGCGCCCAAGTTTTTGAAGGAAGCAGACATTGACCTCTTCCGCGAATTGCATACGATCATGATGCATCGGATTCAGGAGGCCAATAGCGCACAATTCACAAAAGGAGCTCGTTTTTTTTGCGTATACACTGGCGGTGGGGGCAAACATAATGATCAATTTTCCAAATGATCTGGTTCTCTGCTTTATTCATTCTTGATTTGACTTCAATTTTTGACGCGTTGTATATAGACCGAGGCTTTAGGTCGATGGAATTACGGATAGCAGGAAGAGGAGCATTACGTAGCCCTCTGCAAGGAGTATCCATCGTACGTCCTTCCTCCGACCATGATGAACCTAGTGCCGCAATTCCAGAGCCTGGCACACCTTCTGCAGATCCGAGTAAGCTCCGCAGACAGTGCGAAATAATCGCTGAAAGAGAGATAAATGTATGCGCTAACTAATTGTATCATCGCCTAGACCTGCATGATTGATACAATGACCCTGTTTTACAGGGCCGCGCAAGAAATCAAAGACGACAAGGACGAGGGGGATGACTGGATGTACAGCAACAATAACACGCACATTGACGATCACACCCTTGCGTCTTCACCCCAGTCTCCATAAGACCCGCAAGCACGACTAGGTTAGCGAGTAAAGCTAATAAAAATCATCTCGTGGACCACGCATTCCACGTGACACAACAAGTATTTTTTTGTTTTCCGGCAGATCAAGAACACTCTGTTGCATGCGTTTAGGACATCGGTGGCAACACTCACAACAACATCCTTACAACTTTACTGTGACTAAGAACCAACATCAACTCTCAAGCAGGGAGAAGGCGACCTAGGATCTCAGTTGCAATAGCACTCAAGGAATCAGTGATTCGACATCCCGGGTCTTTTATTTTCGGTGCATTTCCTCGATTCTCCGAGATCTGGCTTGTAGGCATCAAAACGGCCCGAATCCAGGACAAGCTCTTCATCGCAAGACAGAAGAAAAAGGAAGGAAGGAAGGAGGAAATAATCAACCGTAATGCATACCATGCGGCCGCTTACACTCCTGCAGCGGCAACGGATCACTCTCTCGCTATTCTTCACAGTCGCCGTCGGAGCCGTCTTCACAGTTGCAGCACCAGCGTTTGTTCCATGGCAGGTTGTTGACGAAAAACGCGCACAGGCGTTGGAACAACAGCGGCGACAAGGAAAGGATTTCCATGTCATTGGGAATCATCGACGATCCAGTGGCGGAGAAAGTAGTGTGGACGGCGTTCAGGAGACAGACGCTTCTTCAAACCCGTCCCCTGCACCGATATCGTCGCAAGGACCGATCATATCACTCTTGACGGATCGACCAAAACTGGGGGACACCACATCAATATCTGCAGCATCATCGACAACAACAACATCTGCAGGCGTAGATCCGAGTCTGGACACAGAAGTCACGCAGGACCCAAATGCGGCGTCTAAGAAACGGAGGCGGAGGCGGAAGAGACAGATGGTGAACGAAGGGTGGCAGGAGCTGACGGGACGGACAGCAAGAGAGGAAAAGGAGAAGAAACACAATACCCAGACAGAGTCGATGACCGCTGAGGACGGACAAGTATTAGGCGAGAATGGTGGGCTAGAGATTACGTGGAAGAACAAGACTACGACGTAATAAGCAGCATAGACAGCATTTGTTCCCGCAACAACGAAATAGGACAAAAAACATGAAGAAAGCGAGTTGTCCGTAATGGGCAGCATTGTTTGCGGTGCTCGAACTTGTATTTGCCATGTCCACGCCATATAATCGCTGTGCCAGTGAAGATTCATGCAGTGAGGTCCTCCTGGGAAATGGCGGAGTGTGGATCTTCAGGGCAAGATGTATCACGTGGATATAGGTTTCAGTTCTGTCGATCTTCCTCAACGCGTAATTGAACATAGTTCGTGTAATTGACCGTGCCCCACAAAAAAGAGTTTTGATTTTCGGGTCATTAACATGATCCCTGGCCAAACAAGCAGAATGGAAGGAATTGATAGGCAGGCACACAAGGGAATACGCAAAACAACAGAGTTGGAAGAGAGCCAACGTGCCTAAACAGAAGGTCCTATTTCCATCTTTCCCGTTCTATTGTATTAATAAAATATGGACAATAAAAAATGAGATGGGCCGACGATGTACTGCTGAACTGCATTGAGACCTGTCACTGCTCTCAGCCCTTTTATCATGCTCTGTCAACAGTGTCAAGGGCGAAACGCTCAGGTGGTCATATGCCCCCTGTGGGATATTGCCATATACACATGCTCTCGGGACGACTGGCTGTGGGTGCACAGTATTCGTTGTCTTGTGCCTCATTTTTATCTCTCAATCTGTTTCTCTTGGTCTGCCCTTTTTAGGGCTGGCTAAATACCAGATTTCATACATCCTTTTGGAAATGATACAATTTCTCTTGGACGGGCTACCAAGGTAGGCAATCCAATCGCCATCCCGAGCGAGATAACGATCGTGAGAGACGAGAGTGAGAGAAATTGGAAGGAGCGATGGTGAGAAAAGGAAAGACGGCGAGGATGGCGGTTTAATCTCTTTACTGGTTCACTTTTTTCTTCCCTTGTGATGTTGCCCACCGTCCATTGATCTTTATTGGCTTCGGGGATGAATGCTCATCAGAACTCGAACCAAAGTATTAAAAAAATGTAAGAAGGCCAACCGTGAATATATATAACGACTCTTTGGCCTCACTCCCGCTTCATTTTTCCTTTTCCTCAGTTCTTCCGCCCTCCAACCAAATCCCCCTACTCATCCCACCTGGTCCTTGAGCCTTTCCCGCCAGCCGCTGTCCAAAACAACTTACACAAGCATCTCTTCACAGCTCCGCGCAATCAGGTACGACCAGAGAGCTCACGCTCCGGAAAATATATTTCCTTCAGGCCCACAGACACGCATAAATGTGAACGGGGGATTTTTGCGAGTTGCAGCAACACTCCCACTTTCTAGACATTTCTCCTCCGGACTTCATTGTTCTAGCCCCTAACCAGCAAACGCAACTCTTTCAACGCCACCCAGTCTAGATTCTTCATATTTATTTGATCCTCCTCTCCCTCTTCTCATACACTTCCTTTCTTCAAAAATTCCGCTCCTAAACGTGTCGCGCCTCACGACGTTGTTCTGGCCCAAGCAACAGACCATGTCATCCGCATCTGATATTCAAAAGTCCACCACTGAGGTCGACATCGTCGTCCCTGATATCGCAAGTCAAGTCGGGTCTCTCGCGATCAGCACTGTCACTCCGGTTAAGATGGAAACAAAACACACCCGCCCACACCATCATCACCTTCTCCACAAGTACCACAGCAATGATGATATGAATGAAGTGCCGGACCAGGATGATAATGATGAAGATGAAGATGCCTGCTGTCCAAGGTCTCCTATCACATTCGGACCGAGCCCCACGGTCGGAAGTGAGCATGGTCTGGCCCGTCTTTTGAAGAACAACCGCATGTGGTCCAAGGCCATTCGCGAGCGCCAACCCGATTTCTTTGAGAAGTGCTCCAAGGGCCAACAGCCAAAGGTATTCTGGATCGGTTGTTCCGATTCGCGTGTTCCAGAGAACGAACTCCTCCAACTTGGTAAGAGAGCATGAATAATGTGTTTGAACAGAATAATGTGTTTGAACACAAAGCATGCCATCGTTTTTCTTTTTTTATGTCAGCCCTGCACCGAAACTAAACTCAAAAAAAAAAAAAAAAATCTTTGCCCCAACTTTATCTAATTGCAGCCCCTGGCGAGGTCTTCACGCACCGCAATATCGCCAACGTTGTTGTCAGCACGGATTTGAACTGCCTCTCCGTTCTCCAGTATGCAGTCGATGTCCTCAAGGTCGAGAATGTCGTCGTCTGCGGTCACTACGGCTGTGGCGGTGTCGCTGCCGCATTAGGCGATCACTCTTATGGACTCATCGACCACTGGCTCGCCAACATCAAAGAGGTGAGACAGCAACATCACCAGAACCTTGACAGCATCCAGGATCTGGAGGAGAGGAACCGGGCACTCGTTGAGATCAATTGCCGTAACTCGGTCTTGACGGTCGCCAAATCACCCATCATGAAGGCTGCTTGGGATCGTGGGCAGTCTGTGGGGATCATTGGTATGGTCTACGATATCCAGACAGGCCTGTTGTCGGAGCTTGGGTACCATGTCAACAGCGCTGAGGACTTGGCGACTCATTTGAAAGTTGACTCGGATGCCTTGTTTGTAGCTCGTAAAGAGCAACCGCTCCAGGTGGTCTAGGGTTCCCTTTCCTTGACAATTTTTTTTAATTTTAGAGTCATGAAGCATTCCAAAAATTAGTCAACCAGAGACCTCCCCCCTTCCAAACCCTCCTCACCTCCCAACTTGTGTATACAAACAGACCTTGTACAGCTTCATCCTTTACTAAAAAAACAAAATAAAAAAAGATTCTTGCCCAACAATCTATCTTTTGGCATTTCATAACGGGAAGCCCTGCATA
This sequence comes from Dissophora ornata, assembly GCA_025201705.1. NCBI lineage: Eukaryota > Fungi > Mortierellomycota > Mortierellomycetes > Mortierellales > Mortierellaceae > Dissophora > Dissophora ornata. Next base: position 67,021 of record MU616590.1, read on the forward strand.
GCCATACCTCTGTAAAAAGGCCTTTGACAAACAGAAAACACCCCAAAAGATTATGCGCTCTAGACCCATCCTGTTCCCGCGCTAAAAGAAGAGTACAAGTTCGGCTGATGAAATGCTCAGTCCGAAACTCCAAATTGGTGCACTCCTCTGCAGATGTACAAACACTACAAAGAAAAAAGAAGGAAGCGTTTTGTACTCCCCTACTCCACTCCATTTTGCATACAAAAAAAAAAAAAAAAGCACGCCTTTGGCCATTACGACACCTTCTTGTAAAAGGACACACTAGCCTGCGACATCGTCTTCCACCATCATCCACATTCACTAAATACTGTCCGCTTAGTTTGCACATTTTCTTATTTATTTAATTATTTACATCAGGTTCGACAAAAAACCACTTTTGTGCGAGGTCAAGACCGTGCCCTCTTTTCCAAGAGGCAGTTTTTTTTTCTTTCGTTCTGGCTAGAACAACATCCTTCCTCTTTAGTATCCAAGAGCCTCGTTAACGATGATGATCTGGATGCGGTTGGCATTGAAGGGGTTCGCCTTACGGATCACTTCGTAGTGAGTGATCGCAGAAGCTGGCAAACCGTACGCGATCCTCACACGGGCGCTCTCCAAAGGCAGCGCAAACTCCTGCTGACGCTTCCAAGCCTCATGTTCATCCTTCACGATCTTGTTGGAACCTGCAACGACGATGACGTTCGCGGAGCCGTAGGCAACACCCCCCACCTTGGATCCTGAAAGATCGCCGTGGGAGATGTGGCCAGTTTCGGAAATGGCCGCCACAGATGTCAGGTAATAATCGACAGTCGAGCCGAGAGTGCGACGGAGCTCAGCTTGCTTGGCGGGATCCTTCTCGGCAAGGATCTCACCGTGGACGTTCTTCCAGGGAGTCTGGCCTTTGATATATGTAATGAAACCGATCTATGTGTGTGTTTTGCATGGAGGTGGGTGGGTGGGAAGGAGGGATGAGAAACAGAGGGATGAGAAACAGAGGGATGAGAAACAGAGGGATGTGGATGTGGATGCAGGTGTGGGATGGAATTAGGTTTTGTCAGTTTTATCCCAATCCGCTAAGAAAATACGTAGAAAATCATGTCTGTGGGACAAGTTCACAACGGCATCGTAGATCAGCTATGACAGCTGTTAATATAATTACCTCCTCCAAGGTGGTCGAATGGGCATTGTTGATAGAAGTGCCCTAAGGGTTAGAAAAGACATATGTGAGCTGGGCATGAGTATTCGACATCATTGTAACTGTCTGCTTCCATTTTTTTTCTCTCTCTCCCAAACCGTGAGAATATTTTTTCCTCCATGCATGGCAAAAAAAAAGATAGTGAACGCGAACAAGCTGTCCCCTCAATTGAGAAAGTGTGGCGATTGAGAGACCGCGCGTGCATTAAGAAATAGAGAATGAACCTTACAGCTGGGATCAAGTTCTTGATGGCCTCAAAGGCATCGTGGCGGGTGTTGACGAGGTGCACTTTGAATCCATTAGCCTCAAGTCCAGCCTTGGCCGCATTGACGCGCTCAGCAGAGGCGGCCTTTGCAAAGTGGGACGAGGTCAAGGAAGTGATCTCCTTGTCACTCTTGGTGAGCTCTGCAAAGGTCTCGGCAAGGTTGGTGTTCTCAGGGGCAGTCATTGTAATTGCTATTTTGTGCTTGAAGGGAGAGGAAATTCTTGCTGCTTGTCAAGTGCGGTGCAGGGATGTGTTGGAGATAAGAAAAAAAAGGTGATGGTGGACCTGCGACTCTTTTTATAGTCTATCGACCATTCTCCCCCTTGGACCAAGGAGAATGCGAAGAGACGTTTCTCATCCGCAAAGCCACACGCGATACCAGGAAGCCACTCGAATTTGTCAGTGGTGTGAAATGGAGGCGCGAGCGCGTCATATTTTCAGTTGCGAACTACTCCTGCTTGCGCACTATGTCGCGATCAGCTGTTGTTCCTGACGTGATTGATGAATCTCCACTCGGAACGCTGACGCAAATGGGGCCAATGAAACCTGTCCCTCCAGCCAACAATTCAACTCGTCATGATAGTCGTAGAGAGCGAGGTAGCGAATCGTGAATAAATGATGTTTATTTTTGGGAACGAAGTGATGAAATGTTATCGGGAAAATGAGGTTTCATTATGTATCCATGTTGGGGGAGGACGCAAAAAACAAGAACGAAGAACAGAGATAGACGTCGCAGTAATTTTAAACATCCAACAACAGGCGGGCGGGGTCCTCGATGGCTTCCTTCAACTTGACCAAGAACGTAGTGGCCTCACGTCCATCAATGATGCGGTGGTCGTAGGTAAGGGCAATGTACATCATAGGACGAATCTCGATCTTGCCGTCGACGACCACAGCTCTCTCCTTGATCGCGTGCATACCCAAGATGGCGCTCTGGGGCATGTTGATAATGGGGGTGCCCATCATCGAGCCAAAGACGCCACCGTTCGAGATAGTGAACGTACCGCCGCTCAAATCCTCGATGGCAATCTGGCCGTCACGGGCCTTGGCACCATACTGGGCAATGCTCTTCTCGACCTCGACAAACGACAAGCTCTCGGCATTGCGGATGACGGGGGTGACGAGACCCTTAGGGGTGGCAACAGCAACAGAGACATCGACATAGTCGTTGTAGATGATGTTGTCGCCCTCGATCCTAGCATTAACAGCGGGCAACTCCTTGAGGGCGTGGCACGAGGCCTTGACAAAGGCAGACATGAATCCGAGCTTGACGTTGTGCTTCTTCAGGACAGCATCCTTGTAGTTGGCACGAAGCTTCATCAAGTTGCTCATATCGACCTCGTTGAAAGTGGTGAGCGAGGCAGCATTCTCCTGAGACTGCTTCAGGCGTCTGGCGATCGTCTGGCGCATACGGTTCATCTTGACACTGCGCTCCTCTCGGCTGAAAGCAACAGGGGCAGAGGGGGCCTCGGCGGCGGGTTTTGATGGAGCAGCAGCCTCTTTCTTAGGCTGCTCCTTCTTGGGCTCCTCCTTCTTAGGTGCCTCCTTCTTGGGCTCCTCCTTCTTGGATTCCTCCTTCTTGGGCTCCACCTTCTTGGGCTCTTCCTTTGTAGGGGCAGCGCCTGGTTGTGTAGATGAATAGGTTAGTACAACATTGCAATCACAGGGTTACCGTGCATCATACTCACGCTAATAAAAAATCATTCTCACCTCCAGCAGGGGCATCTCCGAGCTCAAGCTTGAAGAGATCGGCACCGACAGCGACGGTCTCCTCCTCCTTGGCAAACAACTCGACAATGATGCCAGACTTGGGTGAGTTGACGGCGACGTCGACCTACAAAAGAAAAATATCCACCAAAGTGAGTAAGTATCGACTTTATTACACGGAAAGTCCACTGCGGAATAGTGGATGAATCGATCTTGCAGAATCCCGGTTGTCCGAAAAAGACCATTCCCACGCGTACAGTTCGAGAGGATCTGCTGAAAAAAAAAATATGTCATCTGATCCAAGATCATTCGCCACTTCGCAATGTTTGTAACGCTCCAGGACAGCACGTTTCTTTCGTCCCGCAGCCCGAGTACTGACAATAAACCGTGGTTTCCATTCCGAGTCCCCCATCCAGTTCCATGTCTACCACCGTTCAAAGAAGCGGTGCGGGCTCTGATCAAACAACGGCGGTTTTGGGGAGGAACGTATGGCCGTCTCATTTTTTTTATCCACCGCGACAGGGCCGATCAGCCGCTTTGGGGTTGTTTGAATTCAGCATTACCTTGTCAGTCTCAATGGTGGCAACCTCCTCGTCCAAGGCAACAAAGTCGCCAACCTCTATTGAACCCAATTTAGGATTTTTCGGATCAGTTTCTTTTTCGGGTTCGTTGATTCATTCTTTGAATTGCGCAACTTTCCCCGTTTGCTCCATGAGGAAGACCGTTCCATGAAATTACTACGTACTCTTGTTCCACTGCTTCAAGGAGCCTTCCGAGATAGAGTCGGCCATGTGGGGGACCTTGACGACGTAGTCAGCTGTCGATCAGGAGAGCAACCGGCGAGGGACAAGACAAGGATCAATATCATTTATTCTTCTGCCATCATGCACTCGTAGTCTTGGAAACAGACAACGAGCGGCATCGTTGCATCCATAGCAATTGAACAAGCGATAGCTCTCAAGTTCAGCAGAGACTTACCATAGTATCTGACCTGGGCACGGAAAGGGGAGCTACAAGGAAGAAAGCCGACGGTTTCACACCCGGCGTCGGTGCCATTGTGAGTGACGCGTACTTGAATTTACCCACGATTAACGCAGATCAGCCAGAGGCGGCGGCCATGAAAACACAGAGCACGGCTGTAGCCAGCGCTGGTTTTTTCTTTTACCTGAGGCGCTGAGTAGAGACAGCGGTGGCGGCAGCAGCATTGATGGACAACTGGCGACGAGCACTCAGGGTCGCGGGGGAGGAGAGAAGTGTGGAGGTCTTGGAGAAGGCAGCAGCCAGGGGAGCAGCCAGGCGAGCGGCAGGTTTTGAGCGCACAGCGGAGATCATTGTGATGGAGGGGGGGGAGGGGATTTGAATGTGAGATTAGGAGGGGAGAGGGATGGTGATGTTGGGGAGGGAATGGAAGAGAATGGAGAGAAGAGAAGGGAGACGGGCGGAAGTGGTATGGAGGGGCAGTTTTCGAGTCCAGTCAGAGTCCGCGAGGGATTTGTTTACAAAAGACGCACTGTACTCAATTCAATTTATTTTTGACGGAATTGAATTGAAGGGACGGCAATTTTCATTCCCCCAGTCGGCAGATAGAGAAAGCGGTGCAAGCATGCATGTGTATAAAAAGAGCAAGTGTGTGCCAGGACGGATGTCCCCTCCTGGCAGTGGCTGCTGCTTTTGTCCACACGCGTCGGCATTCTTGCTACGGCACACAGCGGTTTGTTGTTGTTGTGGGGTAGCACTCGCCCCCACATGTGGCGAGGAGGTTTTGCCCCAAAGTCCGGAGAGGGTATCTCTTTCCTGGATGGCGTGTGAAGAATGCGTCCGGATATGGAAAGAGGGCCGAACTCACGTCAAGCGACGTCACAATCGCACTTTCGTATTTTGAAGTCGCGTCTTTTTTTTCCATACTCCACATCCTAGTCGCTCAGGAGGTCGCAACCCCCTCCCTGCATCCTCGAGGGCCGAGAAAAAACACAGGGCTCCAACAGGGTGGACGTGATTCCGTGACAGACTCCAATGGTGGATAGGTCCGCACCCAACGTTGAACGCCCCGCGTTTCAATGCAGCTTATGATAAAGCCGGTGATGTCGATTGCTTTTTTGGAAGTAGAAGACAGACATGATCCGGTGTCGGTCTCCTCCTCTCTAAAACCACCCGCATTGACATCACCCTTTATTTATCTTCATCTTTCCTCCCTCGACTCCTCCCTCATGGCTGTGTTCATTTGGACTGACCACGGTTGTATCCTGAGAAGTGGAGGTGGAAGGGAATAAAAAGCCGACAGGATCTTCTGACGTCTTTCCCTTTTTTCTCTCTCTCTCATCTTCATCTTCAAGCTATCACACGATTTATCTCTACTCTACACACATTTCATTTTTTGTAGGCATCCTTTCACCGCGATTCGCAATCAACACATATATCATTTCAACATGACAGCTTCCTCAGAACAGGTATGCTCCTGCTTTATTATTCTAGGGCACTATTTCTAGTCAGAAACATGAAATGGGTGATGATTGCTCATGCTTCCTGAACCTACTTTTCTCCCCCTCAAGATCGTCATGCACCAGAACAAAGACATGAAAGACACGATTGCTTCCATAGCATCTTTCAGCAATAGCAACATCTCAGGAACAAAGAGAAGCAGCGGCATGCACAGTCCAGCCCGATCCATCAAGTCAGAACGACGACCCTCTTTCTCGATCACCCTCCCTTCTTCCGCCTCCAGGAGTAGTTTTCTCAATGGCAAGTCCATTACCGTCTCTGACGAGGATAGCCAATCTTCAAACACTGCTGCGTCAGGCTTTAGAACAGCTCGACGGCCCAGCGTGCACTTTAACCCAGGTTTGTTTCAAGAATGTGTTCAGATCTCATCTCCGAGAAAGGGACTACGTACTGCGACACAGTTTAAGGAACTCAAAGCACTAACCAACCTTGATGAATTCATTCTTGCTTGATGCGATGGTTGTGATGGCAGGCGAGGATGACAGTTTGTTAAATCACGAAGCGAAGAATGGCCTACCAAAGACGCCGTATCCGACAACGGGTGAAGAACAAGAGCGGATTCAGAGCTCGCTGTTCAAGCAGTGACCGTGGTGAAGTCATTGCCTTCCTGGGCTTCAGCATTCTACTGCTCCTCCTCATTTTATCCTCGAGTCAGAAGCTATCCTTGACATCCAAATAGCTGAGCGATATTTTTTGTCGTACTTTGTACAGAACGACTCTTCCTTCTCGTTTCGTTTATGAATTCAATGAACCGGTTTCTTTTGTATGTATGAACTTTCTTTATATTTGGACATCAAAAGTAGGAACTGTAGACTACATGTGCATCAGAGGGTATCTGGAATGGGAAAAATGGGATAAAACTAACAAGAACAACTCATTTACAATTCCCATGGGTCCTTAACACCGCGTACCTGACGGTCCTTGCGGACTAACTCTGCCAGCTGCTTGAAGAAGGCCAGCTTATCTTCCCTTCTATACTGGGTCACACGCCCGCTCGTGCTCGGCATCACAAACATACGACTACCTCGAACACCTCCCCTGTATCTTGATTCCGATGACCCATTAGCCCGTGACTGAGTCCGTGCTCTTCCGCTCGAACTTTCTCCTTCGTACTGGTCTATCTTGACCTTAACGTCTTCTTCAGAATGCTCGGTCTTGATGCCATTCTTCTCGTCAATTTCCATCTTCATGGGGGGCGTCTCTCCAACCTCGGGTTTGATCGGCTTCTTTTTGTCCTCCTCAGGTTCCAGTTTGAGCCCAGCACTCTTCCTTTTTGAATCCTCGCGCTTAAATGGCGATGGTACGCCCTCAGCTTCCAATTCATGCTCCAACATTTCCGCGCCAGGACCTCTTTCAAAGTATGGCGCTAAACGGTAACCTTCCGCCTCCAGATTATTCTGAATCGCGTAGATTCCGCCATCGTCGTCATTATCATTTTGCCCCAAGACGGGGAAGTTTCCGTCCTCGACTTCATTATACCAGCTGACCCAAGCTGTCTGCAGCCCGAGGCCGACACCAGAGTACATGTCCCAAGCTTGCTTGCTCACAAAACACACGAACCTGGGGCGATACTTTTTGATCTTGGCCGTCAAGATGGGCGCAGCTGCGCGGCACTCAGCTACAGAGAGTTCGTCTCCCATTCTGGAGGGTCGGTCAACAAGGTTGGTTAGACCCATGTTGCAGATGGCAGGCAATGATCGATCGTCGTTGGGTCCAAGCCTGACGCCAGGTGGAAGTAGACCTGTGCCGCAGCAGTTCATGCAAAAACATAATAAAATAAAATACGATGGCGGCGTCAATTGACACAAAAGAATATGGTGGAACATTCAGCCCAATTTTACGTGCTTGGTGGCAAATTAGAGTGAACATCCTTTCCCCCTCCTCGATTGACACCTACCACTGTCAGAAAGACATGGCCAAAAGTGGTTCGTGGGTCCAGCGAAATGATGGGAACGTTCGCTGCTCTTGACACCTGGATTGATTCCCACGAAAAGTACATCTAGATCGTAGTCGATAATATCTGCGACCACTGTCAAATGGGCATACACCTCTGGCGAAGCATAGTTGCGGTTGCGACCCTGAGTCTTTACACGCTGTTAAAGAGCAATCAAATGAAGAGGGGTTCGTGTTAGCCTCGTCCCAGGCTAGCGCTTATACGAATCCTCGATGCAAAGAATAGAAAGGTAAACGTGGTGCTCACGACGAGAGTCTCTTCTTTTTATACAACCTCCGCGGTGGGTCGCTTATGGTGTGGTCTCATCTTGATACTGTCGGCGCTAACAGCTCGAGCGTTGAGCAGCTGAGGTGTTGATATGGAGCCAGTCCTTTGACTCTTTCGAACGTGGGTCGTCAACTCTTTCGTATCTTCCTCAGTCTTGATCTGAATGGATGAGTGTGCACGCTTCTTGTCGTTCCGGGTGCCGTTACTGCCACTGCTGTTGCTACTCTCTCCGTTCTTGTGCGCAAACTTTGAGACTAACGTAGTGAATCCGGTCATTGTATAATTGCGAGATAGGGTCTAAGGTGAAGTTGGGAGGACGGGAACTGGATGGGGAAGGAGTAAGAGTGCGGAATTGGACCGATGGGGATGGGGGCGACATGCACACGCCGCATTCCAGAAGAAACATGGTGGCAAATTGGCGACAGTCACAGTTCGCCGAGACCTGACAACAGATTGAGCATGATCTCGCCGTGCATTCACAGGACCTGCCAAACATCCAATCATGGCCGTCAAGTACACATTTCTCATCTCTAAGTAAGGAGACCTGCCATCCTTACGCCTGCTAGATTTGTCTTTATCCCATCACAATTTACGGCAATTAGTCGACCTCTAACCAGCATTCCGTCTTTATAGGAGAGGTGATGTCGTCTTTTCGCTAGCCTGCGGTATTGGCGCCTATTTTCTCTACGAGCGGGATCATCCTCGGGAATGGACTCTTAAGGAACTAGTGCAGCGCAAGATAGAGAGAGTCAGGACCGAGGGCTGGTTCCCGGAATCCTCAAAATGATCCAAGGTGACATAGCCAACGCATCAAAGACCATCGCACTACATTGCCTTTGGGCGCCACAATGTACAGGAGAGGAAGGGGACGGATCGCACCACATCGAACAAATGGTGGGCAATTAGAGCACGAAGTATACCTCAGGAACTGCTAGCCTCTAATACACTAGCCCAATCTCCTGCTTTGCTGAATCCTTCGTTGATATGAACAATTGGGTATAAATCTTCTTGCCTGGCTCGGTTTACACACCCTGCTTGTTGATGGAATTGGAAAGTTCATGAAAGTCGGACCTAAAATGACCAAGAAGAGAAACGAGGAGTAAGCAAATGACATTGACAGCTTGAGTAACGAATCTTTCCAGTGAAACCGTACATTGATCGTCCCAAGTCCTCGAGCTAGTTGCATGTCAGAATCGGAAATCAGAAGGCGGTTAGTATCTAACATTATATGACCGGCCTCATATTCAATGGTCAAAAGGAGCCGACATACCCTAGCCATGAGATCCTTAAGTTCTTGTCCCTTCCTTTCAAACTGAGCCGGGTCAATCTCGTCCTTGTCTGCAGCATCAAGCAATTTGCCGTCCGGTGCCAGGGATTTATCGTCATCAGCAATTGTCTCCATGCTAATGTGCTTTGCTGCGAGAGCAAGTTGATTCTTTCTGATCTTGTTAAGCTCCTGGAATATGCTCTCGGAATTGTCGCCTATAGCAGGTGATATTGGGAACTGTATTATGAGTAAACTGCATGTCGTGGCAAAGAACTTGTGCTACTTGAGGCGCGACGCTTCTCACCAAAGGCCTTCATATCCCGTCCGTCGATGGCTCGATCAGTTTGTTTGAACGCGGCATCAATGACCCCCAAGGCTTTGTCATGGTCGGATGAAGTCAAATCTGACGCAGGTGGTATATAGTACCCCCCACCATCCGCACTGTTATTCTGGCTATGTGTCTGCGAAAACGAGCCCTGTGATGTCGACGCTCCAGCTCCAGTTTTTGAGGTCGACCCTGGCCCTGACATCCGAGGAGGTGCTTGAGGTTCCATGCTGAGAGAGCGAGATTTAGCAAGACAAATTGGAGACGATTATAGAAAGATGAGCACCAAGTGATGCATCTTTCCTCCTCATTTCTCTCCTTGCTCCTCTATCCTTGGTGGCAATTCCTACCACCGCAGTCACTTTCCCGTCTGGCCATTAGGGCAGACTAAATTTCAAAACAAAAAAATGAGGCACTATTTTTTCTTCTTTCGACACCTTCATAGAGCACCATGGCCGAGGCGAAACGACCCCTGGAAAACAAGGACCCAGAACCAGTAGCGAAAGCTCTCGCAGGGACTCTGGAAGCTCCTGTTCTCCACCACAGACCTCGCAACAAGCGCCAAAAAGTGCAGGGTCAGTGAAGACGCACAATTGGCACTGTTGAAGTTCTTCCAGTATGGATCGTCAAAATAGCGGGAGACTCACAAAACGAAACCTCAAATCAATACTCATAGGACCGCCACCGCCTGTCCCCAGTCGCCCCAGGCAGTGTCATTTCCTATTGCTCAGCAAGAACAAATACTGCAGCTTGACAGCCAAGCTGGGCAACAAATTCTGTGGAGAACATTCGATGTATGAGGTTACCGCAACTCCAGCATCCGATAAAGCGGCTGCTGGAGAAACCGTTGAAAGTGTAGAAGGAAATGCCATTCGAAAGCGTATTCCTTGCCCCTTTGATCCCACTCAGTAAGTGTTTTTACTTGCCGTCTGCCTAATTTCTTGTCAACCAGAAACTAACCATGTTGCTTCGATCCGCTATTCTAGCACGGCGTGGGCAGATGACCTGAAGACCCATCTGTACAAGTGTAATGCCCGACCACGGGACAACCCAGCACAATTCTCTTTGGATGTTAATATATCATTGCCACGACCTGCAGCACCAGTGGACGATAACACCGCCTCAGGAGTAGCTTCAGCTACAGCCACACGAACCAATCGTATGGCAAGGAGCGATGTACTAGCAGCATTGTCTAAGGAACAGCTCTTATTGTTGATTAAAAAGATCCAGGATTTGCACACCAAGTACGTACCGGAGATCAGAACTCTCATTCTGGATCACCCAGCGTTGGACGAGCGCAAGTAAGTTGAGAGACAGCAACTGCCATCGCCTATTTATCGGGAATGATGGTTCTTACAGAGTTTCTTTATAACATAATGTCAACAGGAAAATTGTTAAAAATATCAAGCACGCACATCAACAGGCATCTCTTCTTGGGCACATGAAGCGACTCCATATGCTGGATGATCCAACTACCTGTTATGTCGAGTTTGGTGCTGGCCGTGGAGAGCTGTCCAACTATCTCAAGATTGCAGTGGATGACCATGGCACTGCAACATTTATTCTTGTGGATCGCACCCCCTCCCGCAACAAGTTCGACAGTGCCATCTTAGGATTGGAAGATATCAAATCTTTGGTCAAGAGACACACCATGGACATCAAGGATCTTGTCCTTGCAGAGGTTCCAGAGCTGAGAAGGGATGTCACTGCAACGCAGCGGGTGCCTCCTGTCAAGAAAGATACCAGTGCAGACGGCACAGCAGACAAAGAATCAGAGTATGTTGAAAAGAAGCCAGTCGTGGCCATATCGAAGCATCTTTGTGGTGGCGCAACAGATCTTACACTCAAGTGTCTCACCAACTTCCAGCAGAGGTAATATTTGAGAGACCTTCATATCGCTGTTTGGTTTCTGGAAAGACGCGTTACTGACGTGTCGCATCATCTATAAATCCTGTTGTCATAGTGAGCGCGAAAAGTCTCCGCTGCCTTCACCTGTCAAGGGTATCCTTATTGCCCTTTGCTGCCATCAGCTTTGCCACCACTACATGTATCCAAATCAAGCGTTTTTGAAAGAGATCGACATTAGTCCTGAGGAATTTGTATATCTGACACGCATGAGCAGTTGGGCTGTTTGTATCAACCAAACCAAGACTGAAGCCTCATCCACGGCCTCAGAAGACAAGGAGGGCTCTCTTGCTAATAATGATAGCAGTGCTAGTAGCCCGGTCGCGGGCGAAGATGAGCACAGCGTCGAGGCAGACAGTGCACTGGAGGAATTGGGGTAGGTCGACAATCTTTCCTGGACTCGCGGAAAATGTAGCTCGCTCGTTACTAACTCTTGCATATCACGCAATAGTTCTCATATCCCAACATTGGATTCTCAGGCACGCGAGCGCCTCGGACAACAGTGCAAGCGACTGCTGGACATTGGTCGTGTACGATATCTGAAAGAAAACGGCTTCGATGCCGAACTTGTTTACTATGTCGACAAAGAGACCTCTCTGGAGAACCTGGCACTGATGGCGGTGCCTTCTAGAGCGGAATAAATAACGTGGATTTTATTTTCGATCAACTTCGCCGTAGAAAACTGTGGAACCCAGCGTCCTATGTTGATGTGACGTCTTTTTCTTGGTACATTTATTTTTGTGGACGGAGATCAAGTGTTGAAGGGACATTCCTTCCATTGTTTTCCACTCGACATCGTTCTCGATTTGTCATTGAATCCTCGTCTCTCTCAGACTACAAAGCTTCCCTTCGTCTTAAAACTATAACACAAAATCGCCCAACATGAGCAAGGATATGAAGAACGTCAACAACTGGTAACGTCCTGCTTTCCCTGCCAGAGCCTGAGGCGAATAGCGAATAAAGTGCCCTGAAGTAGTAAAACAAAAAAAAAGAGACTCCTCTCAAGACTATAACTTACTCAAACCATGATGCACCCTCCCATCCTGCGTCGTATCCTTGTAGGCACTGGGTTGACAAGAACTGCATCAGCTGGGCCAGGACCTACTTTGAAACGGAGCTCATCAACGTGTCTGCAGAGGCTAACGGATCTTCTGTCAAGACCCTTGCCGTGACTTCTGTGACTGGAGACGTGGATGTGAACCAGCGCAAGGGCAAGATCATCACCATCTTCGATGTCGCTATCACTTTGACCTTTGAAGGTAAACATCCGATAGCAGTCAACGTTCCGGATCACATTCTCAGTTTCTCCAATCAAAGGATGTTAGTGATTGACACGCATCAAATCGGGATTCTTTATTCTTATTTCTTCAGGCACCACTGCTGATGGAACCGCTGTCACTGGAAAGATTGAGATTCCAGAGGTTGCGCACGATACCGATATCGATGACTATGTTGTAAGTGGGTATTCTCAATTGCAAGGGTGTTTTGTGTTCAGGGAAAGGCACTTAGGATCGGGAATTAATAGAGTCGAATGATTTTGCTCCATAAAACATATCCAGTTCGATGTTACCGTCGATGCCGATAACAGCTCAAAGCAGCCTGTTAGGGACCTGATCCGCAAGAACTTGGCTCCTATCCTCCGCAAGAAACTGGAAGCGTTTGCGTCGGATCTCATCAAGGGTATGTGCAATTTTAGCTTTAGCCCATATTCGAAATTTAATGTTCTCCTGAGGATCTTGGTATACTAAAGCGGACTCATCATTTTGTATCGCAACACATTTTAGTCCACGGAAAGGATGTTCAAGTCGATAGCGATTTCTCTAAGTCGTCGACCCCCGTCCGTTCCTCTACTCCATCATCCACGAGCTCAGCTCTTTCTGCCTCCAAGCTCGCTAACACCACAGCGGGTGTTGTCAACACCACGACATTGGAGGAGTCTATTGAGCTACAGGCATCCGCACACGATGTGTATGACGTTCTGTTGAACGAGGCTAAGGTCAAGGCTTGGACTCGCAGCGACAAATCGACGATCGAGCCCAAGGTCGGAGCCAAGTTCAGCTTCTTTGGCGGAAATGTCTCGGGCGAGAACAAGGAATTGGTTGAGGATAAGAAGATTGTCCAGAGCTGGCGTTTGGGCTCTTGGCCATCAGGTATGATCGCTCTTTTTGCTGACGTAATTGCGAGTACCCAAAGTTTTTGTTCGAGTTTTAACATTCTTGAACCAACCTTTTCTTTCACTGTTTCCTTGTAGGTCACTACTCCACGGTCACCATGGACATTTCCCAGAGCACAAACTCGACGGTGATCAAGTTCAAGCAGGAAGGCGTCCCCATTGGAGAGCAGGAGATTACTCGCCAGAACTGGAGTAACTACTACTGGGCCGAGATCAAGCGCACGTTCGGGTACGTACGACTGTCGTCTTCGTCTTCTTCTTCCATGTCAAATGCTGCAACAGCACCATCATCATCGGACAAGAAGAAGCAGAAACGTCGCCGTCGCGTGGCCGAAAAGAGAAAGAGCGCTGGCAGTAGCGATGGTGGTGCTGTTGGATTGTATACTGGAGCTGGACTCGCAGTACTGACCGCGTTTGCCCTTGGATTCTGGTTTTCCAAAAAATAAACCCCAATCACCAACCACGCTCCACCCTTCCTTTGCATCTTTTTTTTTTCTTTCTCTTTTCTTTCATCTGCATATAGCTATGGCCTCGGTCTTTAATCCAGCAAAAAAAGTACATCAACAACAACAACAGCAGCAGCAACAGCAACAAAACGCATCCGCACGTTCACATTTGGCGAACACAGCATACACCGGGAAAAGGAATCGAGAGACTGAAGCGAGAAATTTTTCACCACAAATAAAAGAAACTGCCAGCACCATTCCCTACTCTACACAAATAAAACAAATATAGCAATTTCATTGACTCATGTCATGACTGGATATATGGAATTGAAGGATTGCTTGTGGTTGGCGCGTTAACGCGATGCGTTTCAATCGTTTGTTGAAGGCTGTGAGCTTGGGTTGACTTTTTAAATTATTATTAGAGTCGGCGTGTATGTGCTTATTGGGCTATGCAAATGGCCCAACCCACTACATCTAATATAATAATGTTGCGTCTCTCATGCTTGAAAATGCAGGTACACCAGGTACAAGTATTACAAATAACAGGAAAATGGAAGAGTGAAGGAATTATTAGCCTCTATAGTAATCAGGTCGAGGTGGAAGTTGGGCTTGCACGAAGGGCGGTGAAGTGGGCGATCCCGTGCCGGTCTCCAAATACTGCAGACTCCGACCACTACCATCAGACTGTCGACTACCCTGACCCAAGGAGTTTGCAGATCTTCTTGGATCTGCTGCGCCAGCTGCGCCGGCTGCACTAGATCCGATGCCAGCTGCACCTTCTAGCGTTGGCGCGTAGAACCCTTTGGCAGCGTCCTTCACCATCGCCATGAACGACTCGTGTCTAAACGCGGTTCTTGGACCAGCATCGCTCATTTCCGGGAATGACCCGGTATCGCTGCCATTGTTGACAGCCACACCCGTGTAATCCCTCTTGCGCTGTTTCTCCTGGTACCGATACGCTAATAAGATTATCAGTCCGACGAGCGCAAGGGCACCGATGACAACGCCGAGGATCACGGCAAGTGATGAAGAACCAGACCCATCCATCTTGGACCCATCACCGGATCCGCCACTGCCGGAACCGGGCGATGTTGTGGGTAGTACGCCACTGATGGAAGAGGTAGATGAAGTGAGGAAGGTTGATGTAGTTGTAAATGCTGTGGTAGACGTAATGGATATACTTGAAAGGGTGATAGAAGAGGGGGTCGTTGATGGAGATGGGATGATCGTAGACGATAGTGTGACTGAAGCAGGAGGCAGCGTTGTTGGCGTTGACGCGGTTGGGCTTGGCTGCAGCAGAGTTGAGGTTGCTGAAGGTGGCGGTAGAATTGCCGGCGGATTCGTGGGGGATGGCGTGTCGGTATTAGAGCTGGTGGGACTATGCGAAGGTGAGGAGGGCTGTGAAGATGGAGATGGGAGCTCGGGACTAGGTTGCGGTGTGCTCGGCAGAGGCGGTAAAGTTGGTCGTGGTGGGTTTACTGTTGGCAGAGGATGAACAGGGCCCAGGGATATTGAGGGATTTGGGTTAGGTTTTGGCTTTTGGGTTGGAGAGTGTCTTGGGGTTTTAGAACGGTGGTGATGAGAGTGACGATGATGATGGCGATGCGTAGATTTGTGTGCCCTGAGTTCTTCAGGGTCAGGGCTGGCGGAGCGTGCGGGGCCTAATCGATTTGGGTTATGGTTGGTGCTCATTGTTCGCGAGGCTGTCAATATGTCTTGGCTGGTCTTTGACTCGTCCTGGGAAGATGGTGGCGATCCGCTCTTTCTCGAAAAGTTTAAAAAAAAACGGCTAGAGTGGAGGAGCAAGGTTCGAAGGAGTGAAGAGAAGGACAGAGGCGGAGGAGTTATGCCCAATACGTCGAAGATGATGAAGAGACGCGAAGGTCGGTAATCCGGGGAACAGCAGAGAAGGGAGGGGAGAGAGAGGGGAAAAAAGAAAAAAGAAGAGAGAGAGAGAGAGAGAGAGAGAGAGAGAAAAAGTGAGAAATGAGAGGAGCGGGCAGCGTAAATATTGAGCGAGAGATATATCAGATGTTGAAGAAGGCGCGTGTTTGTTATGATGTGCGTATTTGTTGTGGTTGCACTGTCCGACACGCGTTATCCTCTCCGCTGGTCAGGCCACACACAGACAAATCCCAAGGGCAAACGCGACTAAAAATAACGGGAAAGGGTGACCGAAGACAGTCGAACTGTTCGCACAAACGAGAGGATCGACTGTATTCCCCTCGCAAGTTTCCATGGATGCAACTTATTCCTTCTTCACCATCCAACGCTCGCAAGTGTATGCGGATTCTCCGCCCGCGGACAGAAATCAACACCGCGCCAATAGCATAAACACAAGAAATAGTCATAGCGCACAGAGGAAAGAGGGAAGAATTCAAGTAAAAATAGCCTGGAGACACAAAGCATCGCCCACTGAAAAATTTTAACATGGAGGCTACTTTTCTCAGAACTCCGGTTCATCGCGCCTCCGGGTTTGGGGCTTGGAGAGGCGTGGCATGCAAATAATAAACATTCTTTCGATCATGCTTTGGATCGAGGGTTGGTTGTTGGGGTGACTTCAATACTCAGTCTTTTGTCGTGGCAACCAGAAAAGATACGGTCTTCGTACTCAAAGTAATGAGATTAGTGTTCACAATTTCACATTCTCAACTTTCGAGGTATTGTACTACTGACGTGACATGAGGGTGTTGCACGATAGGGGGTGTGGGTAGAAAACACATGGCACATGGAGAAGAGGGCTACGGATCGGAAAAGAGCTGACATTTTAGAATGTTACCGAGAAAAAGCTGGCACTATCAATTCAGTGCCAGGTGACGCGTGCCTATGCTATCTGGAACGTAAAATATGACGGACGAATGGGCATCCCATGTCCACGCATGGGACATAAACAGGGGGGATATGAAAAGGGGCCATGATGCCCGTTATTCAAAGTCTGCGCTGGTCATGTTCCAAGACGCGACATGGTATATCACTTGGTCCAACAGACGTGACAGATTCCCCTTTTTCACAGTCAACTCTAAAACGATCCTTTGCCTCTGCACGGAGCACGCCCTCGCTCGCCACGCTACACGTATTGAACATACATTTTTCCGCGCTTGTTCCTGACGGGACAAGTTGTTTTGTCCTTTGCAGATTTTCCAGATACACCCACCAGAATATATATTGTAAAAATAGCGACATTTGTACCTCGCCTGCGATATCAATCTTTGAATCGCTTTTGTCAAAAGTCTCGCGCACCCATCTGGGTGGCACGCATTGCTGCCAACAGTTAACACACTATTGACATACCTGGGAATGTTGGCTCCGAGCTATATGGCGGAAGTTGCGATTGCAAAGATCTCAAGTCCCTTGGTTAGAATTCGCGAAAAGTTTTGAGGGAGCAGTGGAAGGTGGAGAGGTGACGAGAGAGTGTAAGGGTGTCACAGTGGATGAGAGGCAAATTGCCGAGGGCTTGAGGTGCTGAGGTGCTTAAAGCCGAAAAATGGCCTACAGTCGCGCGCACAGGTACACGCTCCTTGTCTGCAGAGTATAGCGAGTAAGTTCTGCTGAGTTGAGGACAGGTGTGCGTGTGTAAACACTATTGATTCTGTTTTTGATTTATATGAGTTCTATGTTCTTATCGACTGAGAGCTAGGTCTTGATGGTCACTTGTGAAAGTGCCGCAAGTACGAAACAAAGGGAGAGTCGGGATGAGAGTGAGTGGTGTAAAACGGGTTTCTAAACTTCGCTCTGGTCAAGGAGGACGAAAAGAGAGGAGAGAAATAAAGTCTTTGACGAACAGTGGCGACAGGAAGATGAAAAACGTTGGGCTGACATCCATAGGCTGTGCTTTTATAGCAGCTACAAGGTTGTTCTCCTCGAACTAATCGAGTCCCTTTTATTGCGTCTGTACTCCTGAGAGCCTGGCATTGTAATTTCACGAATATCGATTATGCACAGTCATGCGTTGTTGATGTAAAGTTTGCCTCCAGGCCCTGACCTGGGGGTAGGTGAACATGGATTACCAAGACGCGTGCCCAGCATCGAGACAAACGCGTAAGTCGTGACGAAGCAACACGCGATGGACACGCGAGTGACTGGGTTGGCGCCTTGATAATTTCGCAATGTCATGTACAGTACACGCGCTGGTGGTCCATGCAGAACTGACGAGAAAGAATCAACCTCGGCTGCACACACATGTATTCCGAACAAACCAAGCGTAACCCCGAGCCGGACAGCCGATGATGTGTGTTGGTTTGACAAGTAGACTGCTACCGTGTGTTTTGCGTTGGAGGAAGGCAGTTGTCCCCATCTGACCAGGGCTCAACCTTTTGGACTGGCGCTGCCACCGATCAAACCATAAACCTTGAATGCGCCCATAATCCTTTTCTCATCTCTGCAGCCGAAACATTCGTTTTCTTTCATTCCACTTACCATTCACCTACCCTCGCCATGAGCTCTTACAACCTCAAAAACCCAAACACACCTGTTGTATCGGGCACGCTCTTGGCGGTCCTCTGCAATGTCGTGGAGAGTATCGGCGAGTCTACAGGTATCACCTCTTACCTCTGCAACGATGCTGGTCTATTCTGCCTCCGCTCCAAGGAATACACAGAGGCGCCCATGGCTATGCCCATCTGGGCGCCGTCCCAGGACATGGTCAATGCCGCTATCCCTGACAATACCAGCACTTTCAGTGCCCGCGATTTTTTGGCCGCCATTCAAACGCAGGCTAATCAGGAGGCTGCACAGGGAGTGCAGCCTTCAACAACTGAGCACAAATTCCTTACATGCCGCGACTTTTATATCGCCTACAAGTCCGGAAGGAAGACGCCAACTGAGGTATGGAAATGTTGCAGCATCTCAACGTTGGTGACTTGCGGTATTCCCACGCTTTTCCTTTTGCATCTGAACCAAGTTTCTGGAATATTAGGTTGCGGAGCAGTTGGTGGAGCACATTAAGGCATCAGACGAAATCACACCTGCATTGGGTGCTGTTTGGAACTGGAAGAAGGACGCCATCATTAAGCAAGCCAATGCCTCGACCACTCGATACAGTGAGGGCAGACCTCTGAGTATCGTCGACGGAGTCCCTATTGTCATCAAAGGTTTGTTGGCTGCGCTATTTGCTATTTAAACAGTGACAGTTTTCTCTGTGATGCCTGCAATTCACTGACGAACCGTGCCCTAATCCGCGCTCCATCACGACACGTATTTTACCCCTACTAGACGAGATTGATGTCGAAGGATTCGAGACCGGAGTTGGAACCAACTTTCTCAACAAGGGAAATCCGGCAAAGGAGGATGCCCAATTGGTAGCGTTGCTTCGAGCCCACGGTGCTATCATTGTCGGGAAGTCGACCATGCATGAGATTGGTAAGTATTTTATGGATATCCAGGGCGGGCTTAATAAGGAATCTCATACTGGGATACAAACCGGCAAACCTTACTTTACTGTTGTTCAATGGCGACGATAGGACTGGGAATCACAAACTTTAACCCAAGCACCAAGACTCCCCGTAATCCATACCAGCCTGAACACTCGACGGGAGGAAGCTCGGGGGGATCCGGCGCTGCGGTTGGTTCTGGGTAAGTTCGGCGCCGAAGATTTGCATCTCGTGTTGTATCGATCTTTAACGCTCTGTTGTTTTCTTTTCATAGACTTTGTCCAATTGCCATAGGATGCGACGGCGGTGGATCGGTCCGAGTCCCTTCGTCGTACTGCGGAATCTATGGCTTGAAGCCGACGCAGGGCCGTATTTCGTCTCG
The DNA here is from genome assembly GCA_025201705.1 of Dissophora ornata. Classification (NCBI taxonomy): domain Eukaryota; kingdom Fungi; phylum Mortierellomycota; class Mortierellomycetes; order Mortierellales; family Mortierellaceae; genus Dissophora; species Dissophora ornata. Next base: position 86,775 of record MU616590.1, read on the forward strand.
GGGTGAATACCCGTTGGCTCCCACTGTGGCAATCAGTGGACCCATGTGCGCCACGATGGAGGACCTGGCGATTGTCTACGCCATCATCGCAGGTCAAGATGAGAAGGTTTGTCTCTCACAAAAAACACAGCGCGTATTTTTTTATTATTGTTCTCGGCATGTCATTTCTAAACAAAGTTTTATTTTTTATGCTTTAGGATGAGTATTCGTGCGTGCAACCCCCTGTAGCTCTACCCGCACCCTTCAGCGCGGCATCAAGCAGCCAGCTGCAGGGTCTTCGTATCGGCATTTACCGCCGTTGGTTTGACGATGTAAGCCACCCCGAGATCTCTCAGGTGTGCTATAAAATGCTGGAGAGACTGTGCAACGACCACGGGGCCGTGCTTGTCGAAATCGAGATCCCAGAGCTCTTTGAGAATGGCAAAGCCCACAACATCACCATTGTTGGAGAGATGCTCTCCAAGGTCCACGTAAGTTGCATCTGATAATCTAGATGGGTAGTAGAGGTTGGTTTACGTACAAGAACCCGTCTAAGCAGGGTTACTTTATAGAAAGATCGCAAGAAGCTCAACCACCAGACGCGTTTGGAATTGGCGATGATGGCCAGCTTGAGAATGCCGGATTATATTCGTGCCCAGCAGCAGCGGGCGCGCAGTATCCGCTTCCTGGAGACCCTGTTTGGCCACAAGGCATCGAACGAGCAGCATCAGGCTCAATATCCATGTCTTGGTGGCAAAGACGGTGTTGTGGACGTGATTGTTACCCCGACTATCGCCAACTTGCCGACCAAGGTCAAAGCTGGAGCGGTGTCGCACGGAGAGTCGAACTATGTGAACAGCGTCAAGACAATGCAGTACATGATGATGGCTAACCTGACGGGCATCCCAGGTATCACTGCTGTGGCGGGTTACTCCAAGGAGCAATTTGTGCACGCGAACGGTGACAAGTACCCAACTGGATTCCCGATTGGCATCCAGTTTATGAGCCAGTGGTGGGACGAGAAGCGCCTGATCCAGATTGCAAGCGTGTGCGAGCAGGTGCTGGAGACGCGCCAGAAGCCCAAGATCTGGGTTGGCGACTACGAGTTGTAAATGGAGTTATCCCACGGTGTCAAATAAACTGTTTCAGTCTTGCCAGAGAGAATACACTCGCGAACAGTCACTCTTCGTTCTGGAAGGTGGATGGATGTCGGGATGTCTCGACGTATCCACGACGCATCCATGGATGACGGTGGTCATCCATCGCATGGTCGATACCAACGGTGGGTCCCTCCCACCCCGCGCAATTTCCAGCTGGAGCGTCTTTGAGAAACATGCCGTAAGCAGCTCAGATGACCAGGATGGATATCTGCCAGCACCACCAGCTGTCGCGATGGCGATGGATGATTTCTCTTTTTTTCACACACGACTGGGGAAAGAAAGCAAAATCCGTGCGGACGAGAAACACGCACGCAGACCACACGCGCACACACACACGACTCCACTCACTTCCCCGCAAGACCGACAGACAGGACACACACACCAACAGGCAGAGACGGCTTTGATCATTCAAAACAAACAGTCTTGGGGTGGTGGTGCGAATCAATTTAAAAAACACGCACGTCAACCCCTCCTCGCATTCCCTTTCCCTTCACCCACACACATCCTCTCTTTCGCCACCTTCCCCCTACACAGGCAAATGGCGTCCACAAACATCTTTGACCTCCTCAACGACGACGCACCGGATCAGACGATCCAGATCCCTGCTGTCAAGAAGGAGTCCAAGCCCGCCGCCAAGCCCGCTGCCGCCTCGGCCTCCAAGCCTGCTGCTGACAACAAGGCCCCCCGCAAGGACAGTGCCCGTGCTAGCAACAAACCCAGGGACGATGGTAAGGCAACTCGACAGAGTGGCTGCTCTCTCTCACGCTAGCGACAATCAGTATGCCCGTGCACTCGAAAAATACTCCTCCCAACAACAGCTGCAACACGGTGACAAAGGCAACAGCCAGGAATCCAATAACGAACCAGGACCTTATATCGCCAATTCCACCCTCTGCTTGGCATGCCATCCTAAAGAGCGCAGGCTGAAGGCGTTCTCTGACTGAGTACGCGAGCAGTCTACAATTGACGCGCCAAAGAGAGCAAACATCCCCTGTGTGATTACCTGTGCGCATCACACGTAATTGCTCCTGGCGAACACTGGATATTGCAACTGAGTGTCCAGATGGGATGATTCCCTCGCTTCAGGCCATCCTGAGACTGGTCTGGAGCCAAGGCGATCGATTCTCAGACGCCCTCTAACCAGTTCAGTTGGGGAAGTCAAGATGAAAGCTGGCCACCCATAGCTCAATGGATAGCCGGCATCCTCTCTTCGCTCCAATGACATCTGGACAGTCGAGGGGCCACTCTAGAAACCATCGACTGGTCCCGCTCTCAAACCAGATTTAGCTAAATCAAACTTGTGGGAGGGCCACGTATGACGCCACTAAGCTAGTCAGTCGAGTGGTGTTTACCGCAATCGTGTCAATTGACGGCAGAAGGTGGTGATATGCCCACCTAACGATGCTTAGCAGGATTAAGACGCCGTGGCGAGCAGGAACGATCTCCAACCTGAATGAGGGATCGCAGACGCATAGGCAGCAGGATACAGGATGTAGTTAGCAGGAAATAGAACTATGCTATTACCTATCCATCCCCAAAGTATCCATACCTTGTAGAAAACAGGAACTGAAGATCTAATTATCAATATCTACAAATGATCCAAAATTATTAGCCCCTCGCGGACCCCGCTACGACCGCACCGCTCGCGATGGTGAATCTGCTCCTCGCGCCCCCCGTGGTGGAGCCCGTGCACCCCGCGGAGCCCGTGGCGGTCGCCATGGCGGTTATGACCGCCACTCTGGCACCGGCATCATCGACAGCGAGAAGAAGGAGAACAACCGCTTGGGTGATCCTACCGCTGCCTCGCTCGAAGCCGAAAAAGATGCTGCTTTGTAAGTGTTTTGAGTGCATTGGGAGCCTCCGTCCCTAGAGAAGTTGCCAGACCATAGGAGCTGGCGGATCTTGGAGGCATCGCATTGGAAGCCGACAAGGATAACTTTCGTGGAAGAGCCGACATCTCTTACTCAACATATTGGGAATGATTTGGTTTCTGCTTCATATCCGACATAGGAGCGCCGAGGAGGCTGTTGTTGCCAGCCCTGCTGAGCCCGCTGAGCCCGAGGAGGTCGTCAAGACCCTTGACGACTACCTGGCCGAGAAGGCCGCCAAGGCTCTTAAGGTTTCCCTCCCAGAGACCCGTGCTGCCAACGCTGGCGCCGACGATTCCCAGTGGAAGGACGCCAAGGTCCTCGAGATCGAGGAAGCTGAGGACTTCATCAAGATGGGCAAGGACTCCGTCGCCAAGGCTCGCAAGGGCAAGAAGGAGACCAAGGTTTTGTTCACTGACATTGATATCCGCTACACTGAGCCAGCTCGCGAGCCCACTCCTCGCAGCGCTTTCCGTGGTGGTCGTGGTGGTGAGCGCGGTGCTCGCGGTGGTGACCGTAGTGCTCGTGGTGGCGACCGTGGTGCCCGCCGCAGTGGTGCTGCCCCCCGTGGCGGTGCTACCGTCAACGTTGACGACCAGGAGCTCTTCCCCAGCCTCGGCTCCCAGTAAACAAAACAAGGAAGGAAAAAGATGTGCTTCCCCCCTAAAGACAGATTGTGTGGAATTTTTTTTAATGAAAATGCGCGTTTTACCCATTACTCGCTTCTGTGTCTATGCATGCATGTTTATATGTGATCTCCCCCCTGGCAAAGGGTGCTTTTCAACCACTGAATTTCCTATATTTTTTCTGTGTTATACTACAACAGCTGGTTGATGTCGTGCAGATCGATGACTATGCAAAGCAAGAGGTCAAGCAACATTCCCAGTCAATCGACTGCCGCTGATGCCATTACGTTATTCTCGCTCTTTGGAGGACATTCGTCCCTGAACAAGACTAGCCAATGCACCATTTCATGCCGATAATTCTCCCGTTCTCATACACCGAAGCTTTACGTAGGAGTTGAACGCAAGTGCTCTTTGACACATATTAACACAAACACAAAAGCAATATGTTCGACATGCATTCGTTTACTGCATCTTCTCCTCTCACTGTCTTCCCTTCACCCTTTTCCTTTCCTCTTCGTGGTTGTTTATCTACCTCAAATCATTATCTTCTCCATAATTGGCCCGAGCTTTCATGTCTCCCCCTTCTTTATCCCGTAATACCATAATATACAATTATTCCTACAAGCTAAACCCCTAACATCCCTATATATTGCGTCTTTGTTGTGTGTGTCTGTGTTTTGTTTCTCCTCGCCTTCCTCGTTCCCTTTCCAAGTCCTATTGCATCAATCCCGTTTTCCTTGACCCGATCGTCCCATCCTCAGCAGCCTGTTCGGAGTGTCCACACGCCAATAAAAGCTCAACATTATATACACACGACAACAACAAAAAAAAAACTTCTCGTAGGTAAATGAGAACTGCTGCGACAGCTTGCATAGACACGAAACATGGCAGCCCTTACCTCCACAAAGAGCATTCAATTGGCTTTGTTCTTTGACGCGCGACCGTCACTTGACGCGAATTATTTTGCATGTGAAACACGTCCCTGAAAAAGAAAATGAAAAAGGTTACGCGTGGGAGTCGCGTCCAGGTCCGGAGTAGGAGAACGAAAGGAAGAACGAAAAAGAGAGGGTTTGTTCAACGACTTACTCTGCAATCACCTAAAACGGTCTGCCTTTCCCCTTGAATGGGCCACCACATTCGTCGCTCATTCGTGTCGTCATGTAATGCCTTTGCTTGTACATTCCAACTCCCAACCCCAACCCCAACCCCCCTGTGTATCACCCGAGAGCAAAAATGGTTCTCTGGTGTTTTGAAAGATTATAGTTTCGCAGTGAGCTAAGAGATGACAGATCTTGCACAGTGCTCTCTTGCAGTCTGGGGGGAGATAAAGTAGCACGGTCCAGGTGGTGGACAATCACATCGCCCTCTGTTAAATCATACACCAGAGGGTATACACCAGAGGGTCAGTCTACTGCAGCCCTGTCCTGTGATGACACGCTCGTGTCAATATCATTTTTAAGAATATGCGATCCCTACACTCCATGATATTTTATTCATCCTTATTTTTTTTTTTTTTTTTTTTGCGAATCGCCCTCCCCCCTTTCTCTTGCTCCTAACCAAACGCTTGTTTCTCTCTTTAAAACACACACAACCTCTCGTCGTCATCCCCCCTCCCCTCCCTCCCCCTCTCTCTCTTATCACTCCCGCTCTTCCCAAAGTTCCCTTTTGGTTTACCCCTCCAGTTTTTTCATATCCCCTGCCATCAAAGAAGACATACGACAAACAAAAAAAAAAAGTAGATCTCACGGCACATATCTTTAGGTAAGGGACCTCTACTATTACTTAAGTTAAGAAAACAGCAGTGGGACAGCCAGAAAAAAAAGGAGGATGGGAAATTCGAAAATGTTTGCCACCGCCGAGAAGTGCACACCCTCTTCATGTGTTTGTTATGAGAAAGTTTTTTTTTATCCAATACGTGGACTTATCTCGGCACTTATGGTTTAGAGTAAGGTGGGGGAGGAGGAAGGAAGAGATAGAGGGGGAGGGGAGGGGAGGGGAGGGGGGGTAGAGGCAGTAACTGTGTTCATTGCTGTGCATTTTTTTTATTAAACCTTGGTGTTCTTCTGGTGAGGGGGTCGAAGGCAACGATCTGAGGCGACGATCCGAATTCTCATCTTTTCCTTTCTTTCGAATTGCCAAACTATCAGCGTTTATAGTCATCATCGCTTTTCTTCACTTTTTT
>MU616591.1:0-13974 GCA_025201705.1 Dissophora ornata
GAATTGTGTGACAAGGAAAAAAAAAAAAAAAAAACGTCAGTTGAGGGTGGGTGGAGGGGGGGGGAGAGATGTTTGGTTACAAAGAAAAATTCATGCGAAATAAAATAATGCGATAGGCAAGGAAAGAAGCAAAAAGAAAAAAAGAAAAAGAATGGGAAAAAAAAGAAGGTCGGAGAAAACTCTTTACCTCTGCCTTTCTCGACGCCAAATGGGCTGTGGGTGATTCGTTGTGTGAAAAGTAGAGAGAGATTTTTTTTTTTTGGGTTAGCAGAACAATCTTCGACTCTTGCTCACCCCCATCAAACTGGGTAATAACATGCCACAGCTAGGTTAGAGTTTCGAAAGACGGTTTCTGTTCCTTGTTTCGTTACCTGCTGTCGCGCCAGATAACCCTCCATGATCCATCCTCGCGTGTCGTCAACCCGTTGGCACGAACTGTAATCCCATGATTAATGCCTAAATAGCGATTCAGCATTTCTTCGATCAATGGCTGAATCCCTCTGTTGAAAGAACACAGGAAAAAAGAACGTGTGTTAGCTAGCATGCCCCTCAGCGCCCAGACCTTGCAGGTCTCCTTCCCAAGGAGATAAGATGGACGGAGGGCCATTGCGCTCGGGGGTTTTTTTTTTTTTTTTTTTTTTTTTTTTTTTCCTGCTTCAAGTTTTTTCTTACATGCTCACAATGGTAATAGGTATGTTGTGCTCCCGACAGTATTGATGACACTGCCGGAATCCAGGATCGAGCTGTACATAATATGATCGATTTGAGGCACCCTCTGCTGACACCCCATTTCGCTCATCGAATGGTGTCCGCGTCGTTGTCGGTAAAGCGCCATTTAATAATACATTGGCACTGGGCTCGACCAGAATATCTGCAGCCTCCTCGATAGTTAACCGGATGCGCTCCCATTTCATATCCTCTGCTCTCCGGAGCGAAACCATGCCTAACTCCGTCTCTGGTAAACGATCAAGTCGCTCCAGTTCCTGTTCTCCAATCTCATGAGCAAGGAGTGCATTTCCAGTGTCCTGAAGGACAGCTGTGCTGTCAAAGTCCGTGTAGAGGTGAAGAAAGATATTGGCAGGCCTCATGTTCATATTTTTGTCGAAAGGGACCAACTGAACAAAAAGATGGGTCGGTTTATGTGTGGAGGGCGTGGGAGAAAAAGATGGATAGTATGATAGTATGAGTTGCAGGAGAGAAATATGGATGGCGATGTGTAGAAAGAGAGCAAGTAGCAAGGAGAGAAGACGATGAATAAAAAAAATGGGAGTGAAAGGGAAGATGGAAAGAGCGCGGAAGGCACAAAAAAAAATGGGAATGACGCATAGTATTTATGTTCAAACTCTGTCAATTCGTGTATTCGTGTATTCGGTTTGGCACAGACATATAACTTACATACGCAGAGAATGTAAACAGCAATGTAAAAGAATCATATTTCAAATAGACCCCCCCCCCCATCATCAAAAAAACAGCCAACAGGCTGGCAATCAAAAAAAACAGGGGACATAAGAAAAATAGCAATAGAAATAATAGTAATGAATAGAATAAACGGATTTCCGGGACTCTGGAAACAAACAGCCTCTCGGCCTTCTCTTGTACGTTGTGTGTATCCGGCCATCTTTTTTATATTTATTATTTTTGGCAATGTCGCTTTCTGAAATATGCACTCCTTTCGCAGTCTTCGTGATGAACGCCCTATTAGTACATCTTCATTCTCCTCTTTGCGAAATGCTAGTTAAAAAGCGACTTTCAAATGCAGTGGTCAAAGACCTTCCTCCCACACAAACACCCTAGACGTCATCTTTTATGGGCATATGTTTGGCGATGTTGTTTACACGCAGCTCAAAATCTCACACACACACACACACACACACATACACACAAAAACAACAAAGAGAATCATCAACGCTTTTCTCCAATGGTCGAACTCCGTTTGCCCTGGTCAAGGACCGTTGCACAAACAAATAGCACCCTTTTCTAAATAATTGTAATTGTCGTCGACAATTTTTTTTTTTTTTTATTTATTTTTACTAATGTGTCCTATTTTCGTTCATCATGAAAATGGTAGATTATACAGAAGTAGCTCATCATTCCCCTGAAGAGGGGTAGTCCAAAAAAAAAATGTTGAAAATGGCAGCACGCTCTATGGGGATGACAATCGTCCTGCGAGCAAGTTCATTGTCGCATCTTGCAAACAGGGAGGCGCTCGGTGTGTTCAGCGTCCTTCTCTCGATTAGGACGCGAGAATAAAAGTGGGGGTGTGAATCAGTCATTGGATTGAGCTATATAATAGAGTGGACCCCTTCCCTCCCTCCCCCCAAGCCAAGAAACTGATGGTTCCAATAATAATGTCAACAAGTCAGTGATTCCAAAATGCGTCAGGTACAGTACACGGGTACTAAGATCTAGGCACGTTATGCCGTTCGTGTTCTTTTTTCTTTCAGTACCCAATCGCACCACAGAATCCCTGTTGCTGAAGAGGATTAGAAAATAAGCATAATAGGAACGGTATGATCTTTCCGAGCACCTCATCTTTTCCCTTTCACTCTTATCTTTATGTACTTCCCGAGAGCGATCTATAGATGGAGCCAACAACATCCAGAGAGAGATGGGGGAAGAGTGAAAAAAAAAGGGAGTGTCACGATTCCCGGCCCATGGGAGCACTGGAGCATGAACGGCATAGACGAAGCCAGCATAAACACAAACACATATGGCAATCATGTCTGTCCCTATCTATTGGTTACTATACCACACACCACATTATTCTCTCACGAAACCTTCACGTATTCGCGATATGCGGAAACAAAATAACGCGACACAAAGAGCAAACAGCGTGTTAGTCACGCGTGTGTACATGGTACATGGAATCGAAAAGTACGTTTTTATCCTGCTTGTGCTTGGGAATAGCCTGCAATCCATCATATTCCATGGACCATGGACCATGTCCAAGGTCAAAGAGACCGAAGTGCATACTTTACCTGCATGCCGCAAGGGGGCAGGCCTCTTTCTCTTCATGCATCCCTGGACCATTCGCATTTATCTTACTCAATGCTCATACATATGCATTGCTTTCTCGATCAGTTGCCATTATGTCGGATGCACATGCAGGAGAACAAGGGCAGAGTTCAAAAATGTTCCCGATGGGAATCACAAATAGCACATCTGAGGTGGTGCAAACAAACTGCTCAACTTTTTTTGTTTATTTGTTTATTTTTTACACCGCCGCTTGAGACTCGATCTTTTTTTGAACCAGGAATAGGTTGCTGTAGCTCGTCCATGGTTTCGCAAAAAATATATATATCTGTATAATTGGATCCTCATCCATGTTTGACCTCGACGAGAACACTCGTTGAAACGACAAACCTTTTCAGCTTTGACGCGAAACGATACTTAGAAACGAGCACGGACATGAGTAACAGCAATAGTAGCGGAAAAGCATTCAAGAGTCGAGAGGAATTGTATTTGTATTTTATATATATATACATGAGATCACCACACATCTCGGAACAACCCAAACCACAAACCACACCGTCTCAGAAAATGTGCCTTCAAATGGATGTGAAGCACCACATGAAAATAACCGGACTCTGGAACAAGCCTGTCCAACAATCTTGGCTTGACAGTTTTTGCGTCATTTATAAATCAGGGGGAATATTGTCAGTCCAACTGCTCCATTGGTCAATTAGTCGAGGCATGCATTATTTAGGCGAACTCGTGTCGAGAAGTATTTTTTTGTGTGTATTCGCGTTCAGTCGGTTGTAGAGCCAAAGTCAAGAGCGTTGGATTGAAATATTTCTTTGTGTGGAATACATTATATAAGTTGTCTTCATCACAGATTTGAGTAACTTGGCTCAGCTTGGAATATTAAATGGAAAGAGGACTTCAACATCATCTAACAATGTGCACGTGAAACGTCGCGTTTTCAAGGGTCTGGCAACATGGGCATTCAGGGGACATATTTTCTTTCAAAAGGCCTGAGCAGCGACGCGTCAAAAACATTGAGCAACCCTCTCCGGACTCTATTTGCATAGAATAGCCAAGCTTAGCTCACCCGCCCCAACGATGGTGCCATCTTCGGTCCTTGTCTGTACGATATACTATGCTGTCGGATCTTGACACAAAATGGGCATCAGCCTGTAAAGTTCGTAGGTTCGTTGGCGATCTAGAGAGCCACAATCAAGTCATCCATACACATGTATCGTTAACTCGCCGGTTTGTGGAATCGTCAGTCTTGATTATTTTAAAGGCGGGTAATGTCTCACCACCACGTTATTGATGGTTGTGAAACCACTGAAGGTGCGTCCGATGATAGGGATGAATTGAACTCCTGAGTTCTTTCTCATACAAGGCCCCATTAATCTTTGAAAGACCCAATGGGTCATAGTATGGACAACAGTAATCTTGGCGTCAGCGCAGGGCATGTACTCGTTGTTCATCCTGACCTCCATTGGACATCGTTGTCTCGGCAGTAATCATCTGTCCCTCCCGGTCGACAATGGTCATCTCAGCGTCGGGTTTTTAGCCTGCACGAAAACCCATCTTCCTTAAACCGTTTTTGCTAAGATTCGAAAGGAAGGTACCCCAGAAGTGAAGCGCTTTTTGATATCGGATTTTATCGGCTGCTCCCATTTTCTCCAAGAGACCAATGAAATCGAAAGTGTTCATCCCGAATATGTATTACCAGCTGTATGGTTCAGGAGGCAGTACACCAGCGTTATCAAAGCCTGTTGCTTTGTGGATTTTTGGAGCTGGTTTCTCTTGAATGATTGCGGTAGAATTGGTGTGGTTCATGATCCCGACGTAACATCCGTGATCCTTGCCAAGAAGGCGAAGGACCATACGAGACTACTCTGCACACCTTGAACAGCCGCTGTAGTGCGGACTTCGAACTATAGTTTTGTAGTTGTGGGAGGAAATATGCTGCAATTTCATTTGGCCCCTGAGATCTGGAGATCCGTACCGCGGGTACACTTTATTTCTTCCCTGTCGGAGAAACGCCCAGGCGAGGATGCGCCAGGTTCTACCCGGGTCAACTGTGCTATCTCTATTGGTCTTTCAGTTCGCGAGACAGTGCCCATGTCCTTACTAGCGTACCAGGCAAACACGCACGTGTATCAGCTGAGCGAGACTATTCAGGCAACAAACAAAGACCACTTCCTTCCGCGCAAGCGCGGTGTCACCACTAGCATACTCCCGTTATTCATTTGCCACATTCGCAGAGCGTGTAAAACCTCGACACTGCCCGTTTCTAGAGCAGCTAGGCCTACTAGTGTGTGAATGACACCGACGGTATCAGCCGTTGTCTAATATTGATGCTACGCGATACCGCGATGACAAAGTCGATATATTACGCTCAGAAAGAAGAAGTTGCGGTCAAGCAGATACAACACGCTTCGCGGCTGAAGGGTGTACAGGTGGACCTCGTTCAAATTGTAGCAAGCACTTAAACGGATACGGGACTGGAAACCCCTGGCCATCTTTCTGCTCGATACTAGCGACACTACCTCGCCACTCTTGGTAGACATGCCATAGAGTGTGGCGGTGATCAATGTGAGGCATGAGCTTGCTGATCGCATAAGCTGCACACAACACGAGCCATGGCAATGTACCATCAGGAAGCACTTCAAAGCCCAAAGTCAAGTCACATTGTCCAGGCGCATATTTTAGATTAAACTCATTTATTCCACTATTCCTAAACTGGCCTGGCACTGTTTCTTCACGCGTTTCATCACCAAGTCATTCTTGGGATGTGTCTCCAAGTGACACGGGCCGCCATTTTGAATTTGGATGACTCTCAGGATCCTTTCCTGCGTTCAAAGCTCATGGTTAAAGAATTTCCTCTAGGTCTAGGAGAGGGACCACCAATTTCAGATACAGATTTAGGACTTGGCGCCACGGTCTAGGGCAACCCGAATGAACTGGGAAGAGAAGTTGTCATATGACCATTCCATTTGCATAGTAATAAAGCGCTTTAAACCATCTTAATGTAAGTAGTTGCAGAGTGCTACAATTGAAACGGTGTACGGTCATATGTCACGGAAATGTGAATGATATTAAGAGAGACGCCATTCAATATCTATCCCTATCCCGCTCGCGCTCACGGTCCCGATGGCTGTCTCTGCTATCCCTTTCAGATCTATCGTCCCGACTGTCTCGACTTGATCTATAATCTCGATCCTTATCGCGACTATCTCGGCTTGACTGGTAGTCCCGGTCTTTGTCATCACGACTGTCCCGGCTTGATCTATAGTCCCGATCCCTGTCATCCCTGCTGTCCCGACTCGATCTGTATTCTCGGTCTCTATCATCTCGGTCATCCCTACCCGAGCTCGATTTGTAATCGCGAACCACCTTGTTGTCTCTACTATCCTTGTTGTCTCGACTAGGAGCGTCCCGGTCAGGTTGGGCGTTCAGCTCAACCAATCTTTTTTTCCTTGCCATCTCTCTCTCAATAATTTCCTCCACGGCAGAACGTTTCTTTGGTATGTTAGTTGATAGAGCACTGCTTGTTGTAGTGGTTGACGCTGCCAACGTGGTCGGTGGTTCTGATGCTGACGGTGTGGCAGAGTTCTTAGAGGAAAATGGGTTTGGCTTCTTGGCTGCCAACGCGTTCAAACTCTTTGGCTTAAGCAATCCAGCTCCAGCTCCCAACTTCATGCCCATGACTGCAACGGGTTTAATAGAAATATCAAGCTTGATCTTATCCTCCTCGTTCTCTCTCACCAATTCCGTTGCGCCTTCATCTCCTGCTTGTTCCTCTCCCTCTTGCTTTAATGCCGCCGCCTTTTCGATCTGTTGCTGGATCAGCTTCTGTTCCCGTTGCTCGTCATCCATCTCCATACGCTCCTTCTTGGCGATCGCTTCCTGTCTCGCCAGCGTCTTTGGTGAATTGTCGACCCATTGTATGAACCATCCTTTGGGTGTCTCATCCACGACCGCCAGACCTTCCTTTCCAAGATGCATGGCGAATTCTGAGAGGGAGGCCCATTTTGTGGAGTTCATATGGAGATGAGTTCTGTCCGCAATAAATTCCTGGTAAACGAGGTTGGCGTGAACTCGACGGGTACCGTATCTATTTGCCGAATATAGTTGCGATCATTAGCAAAATGCTTCAAGAACACTTGGCATGAGAGTTGAGGGAGCTTTGAAAATTCTTACCTTGTTGAGAGCAACTTCATAAAGTCCCGCTGGAACTCTGCAGAGTAATCGTTCACATATTTCTCGGGCGACTCGGCGACGAGCAGAATCTTGCGCTGATGCGATTCGGATGCGCAGTGACACTAGGAAGAATTGATACAGCTAAAACGTTAATATTTTGTGGCTCCAGAATTGAACATTTGGGGTACTCTCGAAATATTGCGAGGTTTCTCTGATACCTTGAATCCGTTCTCATCTCGGCACTGCTTCTCGCAAATCTGACAGTACCATCGCAGCTTCTGAAGTCCTTTTGATTTGATACGGTTGGCAACCTGGAGGAGTTATTGAAACCATTGAGTGAATGTGAGTGAATGTGAGTGATGTGTGGGCGCAGCGCTTTGTTCCTTTATTGCAATGTTGTTTGTGATTAGAGGAATATTCAAGTCAGAGCTGAATGGCGAGCCATAAACATACAGCTTTGGCAGTGAGGAATCCGTCCTTGGCCATGTTGTGTAGATGAAGGGGTAGGATGTAGGAAGTTAGTGATCAATGCTGCTCTAAATTAACCTATGTAGTATGCACACTAACAGATATTCCTGTCATGTGACGGCCTTTGGGTCATCATGCTCCTGATACTGATAGTAAAGATCCCTCTCTTGTCTCAATAAGTACACTATTGTTTGGCGTCGCAAGCAATAGCGGTGAAGGTGAAGATATATATTTCAAGAGGGAAGATTAGAAGGAAGGATCAAATGTCAGCTCAAAAAGAGACCATGCACTCTCATGGGACAGAATTAATGACTGCCACCGCAGCTGCAGCTGCAGCAGGAGCAACAATAATCGCGACTATCAGAGACGAGATGCATCAGTGGGTCAGAACTCTGAGCTCCGGGAGTAAGTGCCATTTGACACCTATTCAAAGCAGCTGCGGTTGTTTCTGCTGTGATATCCACTGACAATTTATTGGTCTTCATGATACTACCAATCGACAAGTAGGACCAGGTCATTGGTGATGGATACGAGTCTGGACAACCGAGAAGCTAGTCAAGGATCAGCAAGTGGCAAAGTCATCAGTAGTCACATTCCAGCTTCGCCCACTGAACCAAGGGTATCAGCCACAGATGGTTGGTGCAGTGGTTGCCACGACACCATCCCCCAGTCAACTCAATGGAAACAATACTCTAACACAGTCCGATATGTTCAAAGCAGTAGCCCGGCCTTATCGCAATCACGTTTACAGGCGACGTTGGCATAGGTTTAGGCTCAACTATATCAGGGCATGCCAGAAGAGGTGGCACAAAGCTGTGCAACGAGCATGGCCAATATTGCACCACGATATTCATGGACAAATTCCGCACGTCAAAGGTCATGGCAGGATACACTATCAGGCCCAGGGATATCAATGCAGTGATGAACATTTCTCTAGCGGGATCATCACAACTGCTCACTCCCGATCTCAGGCGGCTCCCTCCTTATTCTCGCCACCACCGCTCTCAACAAAACACTATTAACACTAGACCGTCATCTCTGGGATTTCCTACAAGCTTTCTGCATTAATGCTCGACGCCAGAAGAACTCCTTCCAGAGGAGGGCTTGTAGACTAGTTGTAAGTATTTTTTAGACTTGATCCTTGTCTCTTATTGAAACATTTCACTCACAGACCGCTAATACTTTTCATTGTCCTTAGCAGGTCTACATACGCAAAAGAATAAAAACCAAGTACAATTCACATGAGTGGGATGAACGATATAACTCTGCTTAAAACGCTTACCTGCCGGTGGTGCCTGTTGACATATGACCGATTGAAACGATCGAGAGTTCGACGCCCCATCTTCTTTTTCGATGCATGTGGTACAAGTTTCTCGTGGATGGGAAGTTGGCGAAGCAATGGAACGATTATTTAGAAGATGATAAGGTTTGCATGATTCTTGACATTTACACAGCCATCTGTTGATTTCGCAGACCATGCTCGCGGTGCCATTTAAAGTAGGGTTTCTGTTCTTTCATTCTCTCGCTAGCCTTTCCACACCATTCATACCATCAATTCTCTATCACTGTTTCTCTGTTCGGTTTTGCGTGCTTGGTAAATAGCGTGAGACTAGCCTTTGACGTAGATACACTAATGCTGGCAAAGATATTCACCCAAGAGTTTTGGTCTTACAATTCAGGAACTCGCATCAGCTATTAACAGTTCAAGCGACCAAACCCGCCGAAACACCTTCAAAAAGGCTTTACCAAGTCTATCATGGGTTGTAAGTTGTGCTTGTTCCTGTAGTATACAGCAGAAATCTAGGTCCAGGTTCAAAAGAATATAGTTTATTCAGTATGTCGCTGCTCTATTATAGCCACAACACATGATAAGTCTAGACCTGTTTCTGGTCATTACCACCATTCACGCTCGATCTTTAGCAGTGCCTCCAAGACCACTGACTCCCAGTGTAAGTTATGTACCATGAACAACAACAATCGTCAATTATCTCGGTGTAAAATGTATATAATGGAATGCAATGGAAATGGCATAATAACGACAAGACGAAGCAGCTTACAATCCATATGAGATACCTCCCTAAAGTGCAAAAAGGCTTAGGTTACATCAAAGAGGGCGATCGATACAGAGACCTAGGCGACTTCGACAAAGCGAAAACAAAATATGAAAAGGCTAGCGAATTTTGCTCTAGTGAAGCTCATGATCGGCTGGAGATTCTACCTCTATGCAAGGCATCCAAGGCATCCATGGAAAACAGCAATTCTCACCGACACATTCCAGTTGGATTGCGTGTGCATCTCCATCACATAAAGGAAAAGTTCAAGGTGGTGAAAGAGCCTTCTGAAATCGCAACTCCAGGCCAACATTTCTTTCCACTGTCTACTCAGTCCACTCTTGCTTCTCTGGCTGACACCGATTCCCAATCTGCATCCGTGTCTGTATCGACTTGCATATTCACATCCACCTTGACCACCCAATCCACAGTGAGAACTCCTTTGACCTTTGCATCGGAAGCTGTTGTCGGTGATGTTCGCATAGTATCAGATGTTCGCTCTATGACGGCCGTGTACAAGATTGCTGACTACGAAGCGAAAGAGATTATTGATAAAAAGGTTTACGACATCATTAAAGAATTCGGCAAAAGTCCCATCACCTTCGACACTGTGCAGGAGTTAGTAGTCCTGGCTAACCTCCCAAACCGAGACATATTCCTGTACATCACCACAGAGATCCTCTGCGTACTGAGAAATATGCGTCTACTAAGCAGTATCGCTCTTCAAGGCTTGGCTGTCATCTTGGACTCGTTGCCTGATGAGGTCGACTTGAGTTCATTGCAAGGAACCTTTGTGGACATTCTCGAGCCTCTCCAAGCACGTCTGAGCGGCATTCGTACTGCCAGCAATATTGACGAACTGCTACCTTTGCTCATCGCTCTCAACTCACTCCTTGACGCCATGGTGCGCAGAAAAGTGTCTGGACTTGATCGCGAATCCATCTACGACAACCTCAAGACTCGACTGGGTAGTTTAACCTCACACTCAAATGTGATGGTATGCTTCCAAGCATTGTATGCTCAACAGGCCCTTGCCATCATTGGCAACGACGAGTCGCTCCCAATGAGCATATACCGCCATGGAAAATCGATATTTGCACTGGCAGGAAATATATCGAATATGGCAACCAAGTTCGATCTGGCCGGCGCCGAGTCGGCATACCAAAATATCATAAAGATATTCGATAGTTCTATTAAGGAGCGCTAGTACCTGGGACTGATCTATGTCGATTATCTGGTGGGACAACATAGTTGGCGGCAATTTGAAGATTTTGTGCTCCACAGCAAGTTCCGATTAGATGTCTGCTTTCATTTAGGCATAGTCTTGCGGCTCGAAGAGATTGCAGTAGTTCAAACGGACACTGCGATCAGGAAAGGGGCTATCGAGTTTCTTGTTGCCCTGAGGACGAAACCTATTCCATTAGTGCCAGAGATGGTACAGAGTGCTCTTCTACGTCTCGGGATATCGGAAGGATCTAAAGATGGCACGAAGCCCTCCAAATATTCTAATTCGAGCCAGGACGAACTACGACCAGTATGGGATCCAGCTTGGCATGCTACTCCAAAAAGCATTCTGCTCAAGGCCGTTCAGGATAGAGATCAACGGAATGCGAATGTGGATAATCTACCAGCCCAATTTACGGTTATGGAACAAAAGATTCAATCAATTGGCTCAGAGGTCAAAGGCGCGATTGATCAGATAGGAGCGGATATTCAGCAACTCAAAGCCGATACCCGCGTAACCTCTGCAAGTCTTCCTTCACAGTCTAGCCTGGAAGACATTCAGTCTGCACTCAAGACTTACTATGCACCATACCTCTTCATCCTTCGAGTCTCAAGAGATGAACTGGATCTGGAGACATGCTTCGTTAATCTAGCGATCGTTGAGGCCCCAGCACAACGAGAAAAGGAAAAGCAAGATCTCAAGGAGCAGGCAGCCGTCTTTCATCGAATCCCGAGTTTCGAAGCCATAGAAAGAGCTAATATGCAGTCGTCGATTCCCTTGGAACAACTTTTCAACAAGCGCAAGCTACGTGATGGAAAAAAAAATGCTCCTAAAACAATTTTGGTACAAGGACGAGCAGGGATCGGCAAAACAACACTGTGCAAAAAGCTTGTCCATGCACATCAGACCGGACTATGGAGAGATCGTTTCGACGCCGTACTGTGGCTCCCATTGCGTCAACTCAAAGCATTCAAGAGTCGCACTCTGGAAGGCCTATTACGCGAGAAGTTCTTTACTCAGGGCCTTGGCAAAGGGAATTCATTAGCCCACGCACTTGAAACTAGTGCTCAAAAAGGGAGGGTACTTTTCATCCTGGACGGTCTGGATGAGATTGTAACAGATACAGAGTGTGATGAAGGCATTGCCTTGAGATCATTTCTAAGGATCTTGCTCAGACAACAACATGTCATCATCACTTCAAGACCCTCAGGCTTGGACAGATCACTGTTACCATCGATAGATCTGGAGCTTGAGACCGTTGGATTCCATCAGCAGAATGTCAAAGACTTCCTGGTCAAGGTGCTCAAGCCTGAGGCAGTGAGGACAGTTCAAAACTTTATTCAACAGGCGCCATTGATTCAAGGGCTGGTCAATATCCCTGTGCAACTCGACGTGATCTGCTTCAGCTGGGATTCACTTCCAATGGACGGTCCCACGATAACCATGACGGGACTGTATCAAATGATGGTGCGGAAACTGTGGTGCAAAGATGCACTTCGGCTCAAGAAGACAGCTGGAGGAATGGTTCTGAAAGAGCGAGAAATCAACAAATTGGTACCAAAGCAAATTGATGCGCTGATGGCTACTGAGTTGCAACATCTTGGGTATCTTGCGTTCAAAGGGATGAAGAACAATCACCAAATCGAATTTGACGAGGATGCTCTACTCAGCGCGTTTGGAGATCTCACAGAGTGCGGTGCAACAGACAAGATTGGGCTTTTACCGCCTCAGCTCCTTGGAATAATGAAGCAGACGTCATTTCTGCACACAGCAGATGCAGATCTGGATGCCAGCAAGAGCGATTCACAGCAAGCCTGGTATTTCTTGCATCTGACATTCCAAGAATATTTCGCGGCAACATGGATAGCGCAGCATCTACAAGTTAAACAACCACATTCATCAACTAGGATGATGACGGTGGAGCAAGCGAAAGCATTTGTGCAAGAGCATAAATACAACCCTCAATATGAGGTTATGTGGTGGATGGTAGCAGGACTGCTAGATGGCGAGGCATTAGAAGCGTTTTTCGACCTTTTACAAGGATCACCACGCGATTTGATTGGAGGCCGCCATCAGCAAGTGCTGGTATCTTGCCTAAATGAGGCGCGAGATCGATTGGATCCCATGGTCGTGACCAGATTAGACGCGGAGCTGATGAAATGGCTGCACTTTGAGATTCAGACCCGCCACAGCAAACACGAAAGAAGCATGTTGGGTTGTCAGACCTCATTCCCAGACGCCCTTCTAGTTGAGAGCTTGGGTTCAGTGTGTTCCTGGAAAACAAATCTTGTGCATACTTTGGAAGCACGTTCTACATTATCAGAATTGGCCATCCAGTTCCTTGTTAGTGCACTCAAGGGCAAAGACGCAGATGTCTGGTATTCAGCAGCAGCAGCATTGGGCAAGCAGTCTACGTTGCCTGTATCGGCCATCCAGTCCCTCATTGGTGCACTCAAGGATGAAGTTGAGGGTGTCAGGGAGTCAGCAGCATCAGTATTATGCAACCAGTCTACGTTGCCTGAATCGGCCATCCAGTCCCTCGTTGATGCACTCAAGGATGAAGACCCAGATATCAGGGCGTCAGCAGCATCAGTATTATACAACCAGTCTAAGTTGCCTGAATCGGCCATCCAGTCCTTCATTGGTGCACTCCAGGATGAAGATTGGAGAGTCAGGAGGTCAGCAGCATCAGCATTAGGCAGCCAGTCTACGTTATCTGAATCGGCCATCCAGTCCCTCATTGGTGTACTCAAAGATGAAGACGCAGATGTTATGGTGTCAGCAGCATCAGTATTAGGCAGCCAGTCTACGTTGTCTGAATCGGCCATCCAGTCCTTTGTTGGTGCACTCAAGCATGAAGACGCAGATGTCAGGTATTCAGTATCATCAGCATTAGGCAACCGGTCTACGTTGCCTGAATCGACCATCCAGTCCCTTATTGGTGCACTCAAAGATGAAGACGCAGATGTCCGGCAGTCAACAGTATCAGTATTAGGCAACCAGTCTACGTTTCCTGAATCGGCCATCCAGTCCATTATTGGTGCACTCAAAGATGAGGACGCAGATGTCCGG
>MU616591.1:14829-28290 GCA_025201705.1 Dissophora ornata
CTCATTGGTGCACTCAAGGATGAGGGAGCATATGTCAGGGGTTCAGCAGCATTAGCATTAGGCAAGCAGTCTACGTTGCCTGAATCGGCCATCCAATCCCTCATTGGTGGACTCAAGGATGAAGACGCATATGTCAGGGACTCAGTTACAGGGGCTCTTCATAACCAACGCTATTCACTATGCATCGCGCTTCCGCGCCTTACTGAAGATGAAATAGTTTGTGTCTATAAGAGCCATCTATTTCTTTATAGTTGCAGGCGCGTCCTGTCTTTACATGTGCAAGACAAAAGACTTTGCTTGTACACGGAACAAGGCCTAGTGCGCTCAGAACCCATTGAATCTGACAAGGAGAAAATCATCACATCAACCTTTGAGGCTGTTCAACACGAAGCAGGGATACATGCATAAGGCTCTAGGCTCTCATGCCAAATCAGTATCGTTGCAAGTGCATGACTATAGGTTTTTTTTCAGTTTGTAATGAATTGTCACATTCTTCACTTGTCCTATCTCTCTATATTCTATGAATATTCTTGCATTACAAAGACGACAGACACCATTTCATGTGTCCTCCGTCTTTTTTCACTTCCATTTGATGAATCCAATTAAGTGCAAACAAAACAAAGAAAGAGTGGATCTACCCCTCACAACCTTATCCAGGTATGTCATTTTCGCTATGCAATATTCCATTTGATGGCACTGAATCCGAAAGTGTGGGGGTTTCGCAAGGTCTAGGTGGATGTGGACTGGCTAACAGGTCTTCCATCGAAAGGTCCTCCAAACTTTACTCGATATCAGTTGGCGACGACCCCTGTTGATTGCCGGAACCAGAGGCAATGAGGTCACATTGCCACATTATAAGGATGAAAGGTTTGGTTGTGCGCTATATCAACCTATGTAGCATGCACACTGACAGATACCTTACTGGGCGAACATGATGACTTGTATAAAAGATCATCATGCTCCTGATAATAAAGGTCCTTTTCTTGTTAATCCTTCAGTATGTTCTATATTATCTGGCATCCAGGAGCAATGAACCCATGAAACTCCTCGAACGATCCCTGGTTTGGTGGCCTGGCACCATGTGCATGGTTTCAAGTCGTTTTTTATGTGGTTTGTTTTGTCTATTGTACATATTTGTTCATGAACTTGCGATGGAAGTCCGAACGGAGAGTATCGTTGATGAAACGCTTCTTGGGCTTCTCATCCATACCTCTGGCCTGGTTCTTAAAGATCACATCGTCATCCCAGCGTCTCTTGACCGAAAAATCCTTTGATCCCAGAGAGCTGCCTGGCATATCCAGCAGTGGGTTTCCTGCCGCTGCCTGGGCTTCCCGCTCCCTGTTCTCTTCTTCCTGCTGAAGCCTTTCCTGGCGCTCTTTCTCCTCTGCTCGTTCCCGCTTGATCTTTTCCAACTCTCGCAAAAGTTCTGCGGTGTCGTCTTCATCGTCGTCATCACTACAGCGTTAAAAACGATTAAAAGGTTGACGTTAGGCAATCTAATTATGGTGGTGATCTGTCGTAGGAAGTGTAATAGGAGTTCCTTCACTATTTCATACCTGTCGCTGTCATCGCTGTCGCTATCACTGTTTTTGTCAGAGCCATCTTCGTCACTATCATCTTTGTCTAGCCGCTTAGCTTCCTTCAAGAGTCGTCGTTTCCTTTCTAATGGTGTCTCTGAGGCCGAAGAATCGACTGCACCTCCGATCGTATTTTGCTGCAGTTCCTCGTCATCATTATCCTTGAATGAATTAGAGAGGCCAGAGGCGAGCTTTGTGACCTTGTTGACCTTCTCGTAGTGATCCTGCTCTGCTTTTAAAAGTTGAGACTTCAAGTCCAGTCGATTGAGTTCGTCCTGTGATGTCTGGCCACTTTGTCTATGATGCGTGCAATGGTGTCGGTAAAAATGCGGAGAGAAACGCGTTAAAGGTCGATAAAACAATGCTAATCTTTGATATTATGACTGGAGAAACTAGCACCCAAACTTACCTGAACTTGAGCTTGGTATGGGAGGCCAAGTCACGGGAACTGTATATGCGTGTCGGGGCTTGACTACCCTTTCCACGAGCAGGGTCGAATGTTGGCCTGAAAGATTAAATGAAGTGCTGGAGATGTCAGTGGACATAAGATACCGGTGACTCTCGAGACAATCAAGCAGCGAACAAGATGTCTTAGGCGACAGTTAGTTCGGATATACCTGGCAGCAGTAGTCATTGGAATGTAATGGATAAAGAGAGGGAAGGTGATGATTGGGCAAAGTTCGCATGAATGCTTTGAGATGAACTGGACAATTGTCACGTGCCTGCTAGATGCCTTGGTGGCTTGATGTAAACAATCACGGCGGTGTTCCTTCCCTTGGTTCCTTTGTGTCAAGAAACCTACTACAAGGACACAAGACAGACGAGCTTCCTCCCTCCATTCATTCATTCGTTGCATCGTCCTCACACACCTACAGCCGCATAATGTCACTTCTCAAAGTCGCATCAAGGGCAGCACAGCCTGCCCGCAACCTCAACATTCTCCGCGCCTTTAGCTCATTCTCACTCTCCTCGTCACTCGCCCCGAGCTCAACAAGCAGCAACAGCAACAACAGCACCGCCCTTGCAGCCCCTGCCGGCATCACCACAACGGTTCTCGGCCGTCTCGGCTCATACATCTCTGACCTGTTGCCATCGATCGTCTGGGCCTCTGTCCCCAAGAGCAAGACCTCTCACTCAAAGAAGCGCATGCGTCAGGCAACCAAAGGTCTCAAGGAGCAACGCAATATTGTCCAGTGCCCTGGATGCGGCCAGGCCAAGCTGATGCACCACCTCTGCACACACTGCTTCCGGGACATGAAGGGGCGCGGTCCCTCCTCCAGGACGCAGGCATAGATCATATAGACGAACCAACACACTCATGCCCTGGATCATTTTCTTTCTCACTCACTCACTGTCGTATTAAATAACCATAAACGATGATTGCAAATGCCGGCGAGCGTTCATAGTACCGCGATTTTGTTTGGATAACGCATTTGGATGTCAACTGGCTCCAGATCAGTGATGGAGTCTGTACAACACCCTGGAGGCTACTTTGGAAATGTGATACGATGTTGTGGTAAAAAATCATCCTCCTGTCGCACGGTGACCATGACCTGGAAATCTCCCTCTCGGCTCCATATGCGACGCCCCCGAAGCAGGCGCAAAGATTTCGCCCCATACTCAGCTCAACTTCTACACAGACGCGAATTATTATAGTCCTTAGCGCCGCGACCTACGTAGACTGAGAAACACGGCAGCGCATGGGAGGAATGCGTTCCTTTTATGGCATGTTTACCGCGACGACACCAACAAGCTTGGTGTTGCGCAATTTCCCTGGAAGAAGAGCGATAGGGCAATAACCACCTGCCCACAGGTCTTGCTCCCGAAGAATAAAAGCAACAACTGACAACTGGTCTCGTTCCCTCCTTCCCCCTCAACCACCCTCTCGTTTATTTCTGGCCCCATCGCTCCATTTCACCATCTCACCATGAAAAGAATTGCCAGCATCTCCTTGGTGCTCACATTGGCCTTGTTGGCCACGCAGTCCACTGCACAACGTTGTCACACGGACAGCAGCCAAGTCTCTGTCTTCGAGGACCTGGATATCGATATCAATGGCAACGCCAACGAAAGGGCCCAGGTCGTCTTTGGCGGCCACCGACACGGAGGGCCCAATCGCATCCAGCAATACGACGAGCCTTTTGGCATCAAAAAAGGTATTACAGCTTATTCTCTTTCTCGCTCGTTTCTTGGCGTTTTGTAGAGACGCGCAAGTCCTCGTTTCTCACGCGAGGTGTTTGAAATATAAACCCACGTAGTGACCTACCCACGCGAGCTTGAGAATCACGCCCTTGTACGTTTCAACGCTCGCAAGCACCATCTTCAATTCCCCGTCCCAGCCGAGTTTGTCTCTGCATCCTTCATTCCTGAGGATCCTGTCGAGAACATGCTCGAGAACCTCGATGTCTGGTCTCGCTCACGCGACTCGGATTTTGTCCTGGCCCACTTTACAGACAAACAATTCGAGCTGTTTGAGAGAGACATGTTTTTCAAGGGTGTCCCCGAAGGCGAGGATGACTGGCAGGTTGTAGAGAGGGACCTTCAGAAGGTTGCAGACCAAGATGCGGAAACAATCTACATGACCGCACTGGACTTGCAGTTTCAGAGTAACTCTGACCTTAAGAAGAAGAAGCACCAGAAGAAGAGAGTCGACTTTGAAAACTGGTTCAACAACTACCATGAACACGCTGAGATCAAAGATTTCTATCTGCAGCTCGCGGACGACTACCCAAACTTGATTACATACATCCCGTCTATTGGCAAGACAGTTGAAGGACGAGACATCTTTGCCATCAAGCTGACCGCCAAGGAGGAGGACGGCAGTGTTCGCGAGAAGCCTCAGATTTGGTGGCAAGGACTGTAAGTCACCTATTTATTTGCCCAGTGCGTCATAGCATCGAATGCGCTTGCCGTGCAATCGTCACTAACCGCCACAATTCGATCAATTGGTTCTATAGTCAGCATGCGCGTGAGTGGGCTGGTGGATCTACAGGTGCGTGTTATGTTGTGATTGTTCCTGACCGTGATTGTTCCTGGCATCTAATGGTATGGATGTGCTAATATCAAATGTTAGTCCAATATCTTTCACATCATCTCTCAACCAACTATGGCAAAAATGACAACATCACTGCCATATTGCGTGACACCGAGTTCATTATCGTGCCCATCATGAACATTGACGGATATGATTATACTTGGACCAGAAACCGTCTCTGGCGCAAGAACCGTCGTAGCAATGGCATGGGTGCATGGGGAGTTGATCTTAATCGGTAAGCATAACCCCCCCTGCCTTTTATTTTCATATATATTTTCGTTGATCCTTTTCATGAACTCCTATCACCACAGTTCCTAACACATGGGAACATGTTCCTTTTTCATAGAAATTGGGATGATCACTTTGCTGAAGGTGGATCCAGCGGATTTCCATGGAGTGAGACCTACCACGGCCCCCATGCTGCCTCTGAGCCCGAAGTTCAGGCTATGCAAGACTTCTTCGGTCAGCAGAAGCGCATTGTCGGTGCCATTGACTTCCATTGCTATTCTCAGTTGGTTCTCCGCCCCGAGGGATGGACCACGGCGCCTTCACCGCACGAGAAGGAACATAAATATGTTGGAGACAAGATTGTGAGCATCATCAAGGGTGTTCATGGCAAAAAGTACATTAGTGAGCCTTCGGTTGCATTGTACAAGACGACGGGCGCAGGCAGTGATTGGTTCTATGGTGAGAAGGCTACGGAGGCTAACAATGGGCAGAGAGTGTACTCGTACACGATCGAACTGCGACCTTCGGACACTAACCCTGGCGGAAGGAGTGGCTTTATCTTGCCACCTGAGGAGATCATCCCCTTGGGCGAGGAAATTGCAAAGGCGATGGAGTTCTTTGTGGACTTCGTCGTCAAGAACCCGCTCAAGTAAATGAGTAGCCATAGTCGACTCGATAGAGTTGTATAGTTTTGATATTTATGTCAGACTTGATAAAGCAGTGGTTGCAGTAGCACGTCGGCGAAGCATGCTTCTATTTCCGTTTCGTTTCCGCGTGTCAGGGAGAAGACCATATCTGTCACGTACATCCCGCACAATCCCCATAAACAATTACGTTCTGGAGCAATGTCAATGCCTAGCAACACCCCACGCGATTCTGGCACACAAATTTTTACGCGCACTAGTTTATGTGAAACGATTTTGCAAGGCAAGGGATACCAATGCGGACAAAACTCAAGGTTTCCATATCCGACTGGTGTGTGACCTTCTTGATTAAATTTACCAGAACTGAGGCTACTCTTTCTTCATACAGTTCTTTTTTTTTTCGTACACTCTCTTTTCTGCGATGCAAATGCTAAGAATTGCGCAGTCCATTTTTTTTTTTGGCTTTTTTTATTGAGTTCCTAGATGACCATCCTTGGGTACCATTCAAGGAATCTTTAATGATGGTGCTACGGAGCATGGTATTGAATGCTGGAGTAGTTGTCGTTCGTATGCGAAGGAAGCAAGCTCAAAGGTCCTAATGTTTTTTTTCTCATATTCCTTCGTCACTAGATCTCGAATCTAGAATTTCCGTTCCATTCCAACTCTGCTAGCTCCTCCTCCTCCTATTCCTCCTCTTCCTCTTCCTCTTCCTCTTCCTCCTCCTACTCCTCCTCTTCCTCTTCCTCTTCCTCTTCCTCCTCTTCCTCCTCTTCTTCTTCTTCCTCCTCCTCCTCCCCCTCCTCCTCAGCAGCCTCTGGGGATGTAAACCCCTGGCGCAGTCGAGAGGTTGTAAAAACTTGGCGCAGCAGAGGGACATTTTTGGATATGGCAGGCTTGGGTGGAGAATGTAAGACGGTCCTTTCCCACTCCGGAATTATCATGTCATGTTTCGAAATCCCTGCCTTTTCCTCCGATATTGGGGCCAGGTTCACATAATCATATCGTTGCTTTGCATCATAGGCGCTGTCGGCAAAGAGGTGATAGTAGTCCTGTTCAGAAAAATAAAATAAAATAAAATTAGTTTAATCCATGTTCCTAGTATTGGGGGAATTGAAGAATAATATGCCACTCACAAAAAGATTGAAAAGGATATAAACATCTCTTTCAAGAAAGAACTGGACCTGCATCTTTGTTTTTGGTAGAATGATCTTGTCGCAAGCTGGTCCTACCACCCAAATGTCGTTTAACCGTTTGATACTGTTTACGGTTGCTGTCATTCCATGAATATTCATGAATGGGGGACATTCAATCCCGTACTTCTCCAATTGAAGTAGGATGCTCTTGTTGATCTTCGCATTTTTTCGTCCTTGCAAAGCAATATCGGCTGCGGGGGTATTCTCCTTCTTGGCTTCAATGTTGCTGATCTCAAGACCGTCCACCGCGAGCAAGGTATCACACTTTCGTGCGGTTTTCCCGATATGAAATACCTCCGCAAGTATCGACCTGGAGATTTTGGTGGCAATACTGCCTTGTTCGCCTTGGTGTAGTGTTAATTTGGTTGTAAGAGGCAAGCCATCCTTAAATACTGATGTCCAAATGTTCAATGCGTCGGCCTCCGATACACGCTTGCCACCATTCAATGGCCTGATTACGTTGACGAATAGGGACTGAAGGGCACGTAGTTTTAAGACCGAGGAAGGGTTGGTTGTGTGCATCGTAAGCGTCTTGTCAAGCAGGTCCTCGATAGATGCACCAGCTTTCATCATTTCAGCAATGGCTTAACAATGGACTGAACATCCTCAGATTGGATCTCAAGATCTGGAATGTAACATAGATCTTTTGCTTCTTGTGTCCGTTCATTGCCAAAGAGCTCATTTGCCATCGGTGTATACAAATACCAAACTGCTGACAGTGCCAAGAAAGCATCTTTGAAGTAGAGACATCGAGTCTTGTCGAAATTCGGGCGTTTGTAAATGCTTTTCGCCTCATGTAGTTTCATCAAGGCTATTTGGTATAGTGTTTTCTTATATGTACTAGCAGTCTCGACGGTGTGAAGGTTGTTCAAGCTGGGTAACGTAGCATCGTTTCCAAAGTAGAGCTGTATCGCTGAATCCATAAGGGCGTGCCAAGGCTCCTTCAATTTGGGTCGAGGACCAACAGCACTGGGGTTGTCCTGGTTTTGTGGTCTGCGTCGCTTGGGGGTAGGTTCGGGTAGTGTTGAAGGCCTTTTTGAGATAGTGACAGACGTCGAAGGTAACTGACGTTCGGCGACATTCTGCTGCTTCGTGTCGACTCTCTGCATGTTCTTGGGCACAGTGTTTGAACGTCTTGGTGTCAGTATTACTGTTGCGGTTGTGGGCAAACTGCGATGACTGCCATGTGCCTTAGGATTGTGTGTGGTGTTGGCTCTGCTGCGGGGTTCTTCAAGGTTGGACTGCAGAGTTGGATTGGTAGCACCCGAGCCTCTCCCTTCTATCAAAAGTTGTAATAGTTGTTAGTCATTGAATCGTAGAAAACATTTGATTTTTATAAAAATAGAGACCACTATACCAGATGAGGTCCCAGCCCTGATCATTCCGTGAGCCACTTGAAGGTGAAGGCTTCGTGCACTGTTTTCCGCGTATTTTTGTTCAGCTTTCAGTTCTAATGCTGAAAACGTCTCCATGAAGCGATCGTAGGTGACATCGCGAAGGAGGTGACGGGCACGATTTCGGATCTTCACCGGAATTCCATCATGTTGACTAATTTTCTTCAAGTCCCGAATATAAGTCTCATAGTGATCGTGTGCCGATGTATTTGGGGTGCGGTACTTGAATAGTGCATCCACTGATCCCAGTTCCTGGCATCCGTTTTATGGAAGAAACGATGAGCCACAATGCGATGATCTAGAACACCAAAGTTGCATTCGTTGTTCTGATTCGACGTCATTATAAGGTGATATCTTGATGTTCTTGTCTTTCGTTCAGTTGAAATATCTCCTATCACAGAATCAAGTCTGAAGCAATTAGTACTCTGCAATGGTAGCATACATGGTGGTATGGGAGGTTGCAGTAGGACACAAATGAAACGTCATGGGATGGGCGAGAATAGATGCTCCATAACCTCTCTTGCTTTGACATGGCACTTCTGGCAGATGACAAAAACAGGGGATTACTTGTTGCAGTACTGGTTCAGGACAAAAAAACCAAGGACTACAGGTTGAACAGTTTACTCTACCGCCATCAAAAGGAACAGGGCAACAACCCTCAGTATTAAAGCAATTACGTGGCACTAAACTGGCAGGCGTAACTGAATCTCTGCTGAGTTCCTCAACTACATGCGGCAGTAAAAGCGCTGAGCATGCAGTATAGGTTGGCTATCGACGCGGTAAGAACACAAGAAACAAAATAGGATGGGCGAGAATAGATGCTCCATAACCCCTCTTGCTTTGACATGGCACTTCTGGCAGATGACAAAAACAGGGGATTACTTGTTGCAGTACTGGTTCAGGACAAAAAAACCAAGGACTACAGGTTGAACAGTTTACTCTACCACCATCAAAAGGAACAGGACAACAACCCTCAGTATTAAAGCAATTACGTGGCACTAAACTGGCAGGCGTAACTGAATCTCTGCTGAGTTCCTCAACTATATGCGGCAGCAAAAGCGCTGAGCATGCAGTTTAGGTTGGCAGTTGACGCGGTAAGAACAAAAAAAGAAACAAAATACCATGGGCAAGGGTGAAGGGTCTGTCATGGACCTTGAACATTGAAGCACAATGGGAGCGATAGCACTTGCCTGCAAATGATGCGGTCGATGAGAGAATAGTCAATGCAAGGAATGATGCGATCGATGTGGAGAAGTCGATACAAGGTGTGGGTCAAGAAATCCAGCGCGAAAATTACGTCAACGAAGTGACGAAATTTGCACCTTGACCAAAAATGGAAAATTTGGAACGAGCCAGACATGTTGGCTAGTGGGCCAGAGCGCAGATACAATATGATGAATCTTTTGGCAAAGCAACATCCTCAGGTCCGGACCCCATAGCCAGGCTCTCCTTCCCTGGGCTTACCACCAATGAGAATCCTCCCCAGGGCGATGTGGCCCTTCTTTGCGTTGTCGGTCTATAATGGCCCGTTCAATGTCGACTTGGTTTTTCTTTAATTCTCTAGAAGACCGAAAAAAAAAAACGGCCAGGTTGGCCTAGCACCCTGGCTTCTGGATACTCTCCAATCCGTCCCTCTCCCTCAAGTATTAGGTGGTTTAGAATGTCGTAGACGTTTGCAATAAGGGCGATACCGACAGATTGTTTGTTCAAAAGGACAAAATCACAATGGAGTCTAAAATCTGCAGCGTCGAATATTTGATCAGCAGGATGAACGCGCGATCTCGCCTCCGTTCAAACTCTCTCCATTCTTTCACCTTAGAGGGCTTCTCGCTGTATTCGTTGGTTGTTGTTGGACTCGAAGGATTGCTGTAGCGGCTATATGGAAGGTCGGACAGGCGCTGGTTTAATACCTCGTACTTGCACAGCATTGTGAGAGAAACAAAATATGGCCGATAAGACAAATGTTGCAAGGTAGTGGAAAAGAACACCGCGTACCTTCTTTTTTTTTTGGACCGATCACCCACTTACGAGAACCAGGTGCTGTACACAGACGAGATCCCTGTGTGAGATGCGCGGAGACATGGGCAGGAGTAACTATAATGCAACATGCAAGAAAAGATGAGTTCTGAAAAAATATAGACATGGTGGCACGTCGAACAATCAATGCAAAGAGAACGTGAATACATTATCTGTTGGCGGTCGCTACACAATGATGTTCACAGTTTTTTTGGCATGTCCTTGCTAAACACTTTCTTCTCTACCAGGGCGCGTTACTCGTCGTCGTCTGTGATCGGAACAGAGACGAGCCATAGGATGAGCTAATCAGCGGCAACATCCAAATCTAGGAGTGATGAGTTGCTTGAGGTCGCCAAAAGAGTCTGTTGCATCAATCTTATTGGGGAATGCCCTTGACGTTGTCTCTTCATCTACAAGACAAAAGAGCTTCATCTAGCTGGCCATGTTGCGCGT
Source organism: Dissophora ornata (assembly GCA_025201705.1). Classification (NCBI taxonomy): domain Eukaryota; kingdom Fungi; phylum Mortierellomycota; class Mortierellomycetes; order Mortierellales; family Mortierellaceae; genus Dissophora; species Dissophora ornata. Next base: position 25,369 of record MU616591.1, read on the forward strand.
AAAGAGAGGGAAAAGGGCGAGGCGATAAAGTGAGGAAAGGGAGCGGAGAGAGAGTTTTTTTTTTTTGTCATTTCTATGCTCTGCGTTTCTGTTCTAGTTGCTTTTGTACCACTGATATGTGTTTTTCTGCACTATTTAGTCCCCCAACGCTGGTGAAAGGAGCGTCTTCGAGTTTGGCTCCCCAATGGCGTTCCCATATGCCGAGAAGAGAGGCCGTGATCACCTGTTGCTGTGTGAGCAAGTGATGAAGAGCGAGAGAGCGCTACTTTAATACCCCCGCAGCGGCACCTCAGCAATTGGATGAAGAACGAGAATTAAATAAGGTTAATCGATCTCAGGGCAACTTGAAACGGCGCAAAAACTTCTGGCACACGCTCACAATACGGCAGACAGTGAAACTTCACACATCGCCGTGAAAGTCTCATACTCTGAATCGAATACGAATATCGGTAGGTATGGCGGGCTATAAAAAGATGCGTGTCAGACAAAGCCATGTAAAAAGATGTGTGTCGCAGCCATATAAATGATCTTTGACCAAAGTGAAGAGTGAAAAGAGTGGAGAGTCATCATCGGCATGTTTTCCTTATTTGTCCAATGAGAATGTATTGTGTGTGACAGACCAAGAGAAGCGCCTTTCTCTCCCTTTCTGCTTTCAGACATAGAACGACGCAACGGCCAACACTCGATGATTGATGATCATGACAAGCAAGCCAGCGAAAGCTAATAACAAACACCAGGAAACCAACAAACAACGACAGCTACTATGTCATAGGATAATTCAATAGTTCAGTGCCCTGTGCACTATAAGTGAGTGGAAATTGCACCAGGATAGCAAATATGAGCAGAGAGCATCCACAATATGTAATAAGCATGAGGCGAGAGATGGACATTCTTTCTTCTCATCTTCACATTCGAATTCACATTTACATCCAGCCTTTTCCTTCGCACTCGCATTTGCATATTGTCCACCTCCAAAAGCCTCTATTTCTCCACAAATCACATTAAGACATGGAGAGGCTATCGAATTCAGGGCCAGGCACAGAAAAGGCTGAGCGCAGCCTCCCAGCTCGACCCCCAACGGCCGCTGGCGCCACCCGCTCACCCTCACATAGACAGACGCGACACAGCAAAGATGGTGCCCCTCTGCCACCGCCACACGATGGTCCTCCACCGCCACCGCACGATGCCCCAATCAACCTAAAAAGTCTCAAGCTCGCTGACCTTTCAACACCATCCTCAGCTTTCGATGAAAAGTCTCATCCACTCCCTGCTCTTCCACCTCCACCACCTTCGAAATCCTTCTACAACGCTGCAAAGCTATCGCACTCCGGGAAAATTTCCCCCACGTTCATCGAGAGCTTCATGGAACGACACCCACGTGTCTCACGGCACCGTCGTCGGTTCGCAGCGTTCCTGTTCACGACTGTTACAGTGATCCTGTTGCTAATAGTCTTGCTCGCTGTGATCCTTAGTCGGAAAGGATCCAGTAACGATGGCAACGACGGAGGAGGAGGGTCCGGAAACGGAGGTAGTGGTAGCACCAGTCAAACTGCAACGGATGAGGAATTGGCTAAGCACAATCAGGGCATTTCAAGGCCGCCGATCAATCATAGTAACGCCACTGGATGGGCTTGGCAGGGTCAAGGCGATGGAACATATTACGGTAATTGCAATGCCAGAGATTTTTTTTTACAATTTTCGCGTTCCGTTTGACGTTTCATTCTCAAACTTTGTCGTCCCTTTTACTTTTTTGTGCGAACGCGCAGACCCAAGTGTGAAAAATGGCGCCGGCCAGTTCCAGGAGGGTGCATGTGGGTTCCAGTTCATCAATTCTATCCACGACATGGTTGTTGCGTTGAACAAGCCCGACCTTGGAGCGTTCCCAGTCGCAAGTAAGTCGCCAGCTTGCGGACAATGTCTCCAAGTAACGGGTCCAAATGGCACGGTGCAAGTTCAAATCGTTGACATGGTAAGAGACACATACGGCTCGTGGATGCCCCGGAAGTTGGATGGATCCTTCATGATAGCCTTCTATTATTGGTGAATTAACCTGTGTCTTTAATCTTAGTGCCCAGCATGTGAATCAGGATCCTTGGATCTGACCCCAGGCGCGTTTGAGCGGATTGCAAGTCTAGATGCAGGACGCGTTCACATCTCTTGGGTGCGGTGCCCTTAGACAAACGCCGTCTCCTTCTCAAAACACATTTGTTAGAAAATCACACCCTAGAGAATATACCACACTCATGAACATATGCACACTACCCACACTCACAACTATAGACGGAGCATGAAGTAAGGAACAAACCGAAGCCCCTCAAATAAAACGGGACAGATTTTGGACACCTTCATTGCGAAGGGGGACATTATTCGTTGATTCTTACAGAGGATTTTGGCTTCGTTTTCGTCACCAGAGAGACATATTATTGAAAATGATATTGACGAAACGGCGGTCCTGAAGGCATACATACATGCAATGATTGACAAAGTGAATGTTTTTTGTGTTGTCTGACCTCTTTCCCTGATTCTACAGCTGCGCTTAAATGGCGAAAAAGATAAAGCCAGTGCGACCTTGGACGGCTTACCGCGGAAGGAAAGGACAATGTTCAACAACTTGTAAATCTCAGAATTGTGCCATATTAAATTTGATACGTAGAGGCAACGGGCATGTTGAATATTCTCATTCACACTCCATACTCTCTCCTTTTTGCTATGTAGGATCGAACTGTTACCACTAAAGCCAGACAAGTCTGTATCGGAAGGGACGTTCGTGACGAATTATGTGGCCCCCCATTTTACAGGGCATGAGACTCGATGACGATCGTGTGTCGGTGGAGGTAAAACGCGAATGCACCCACGCCACACCGCAGATATTCCTTGTGGCGTAGCACTAAAGCGAACTGGGTGTTAAAGTTCGTTTGCGTC